>PVIY010061007.1:0-11395 GCA_004026745.1 Myrmecophaga tridactyla | reverse complement strand
GTGGCATTTCATTGTAGTCTTGATCTGAATTTCCCTTATAGCTAATGAAAATGAGCATCTCTTCATGTGCTTTTGAGCTATCTATATTTTCTTTTCAGAAAAATATCTATTCATATCCTTAGCCCATTTAATAATTGGGTTGTTGCTCCTTTGTTGTTGAGTTATATGATTTCTTTATGTATACAGGATATCAAGGCTTTTTCTGATGTGTGATTTCCAAATATTTTCTCCATTGAGTTGGCTGCCTCTTCACCTTTTGGACAAAGTCTTTTGAGGTACAGAAGCAGATGATTTTGAGGAGTTCCCATTTATCTATTTTTTTCTTTTGTTGCTTGTGCTTTTGGTGTAAAGTTTAGGGAGTTAACTCCTACTACTAGGTCTTGAAAATATTTTCCTACATTTTCTTCTAGAAGCTTTATGGTGCAAGTTCTTATATTTAGACTTTTGATCCACTTGGAGTTATTTTTTTGTATAAGGTGTAAGGTCAGTGTCTTCTTTCATTCTTTTGGCATTGATATCCAGTTTTCCCATGCCCATTTATGGAGAAGACTATTTTACTCCAGGTCAGTGGATTTGGGAGCCTTGTCAAAAAGATGACCACAGATTTGGTGGTCTATTTCTTCACTCTCAAATTGATTCCATTGGTCAATACCTCTAACTTCATGCCAGTACTGCTGTTTTGACCACTGTGGCTTCATAATAAGTTTTAAAGTCAGGAAGTGTTAATCCTCCCACTTCATCATTTTTTAGGATGTTTTTAGCTATTTGGGGTCTCTTTTTCTTCCAGATGAATTTGGTAGCCAGCTTTTCCAAATCTTCAAAGTAGGTTGTTGGAATTTTGACTGGTACTTCATTGAAACTGTAGATCAGTTTGGGTTGAATTGACATCTTAACTATATTTAACCTTCCTATCCATGAGCAGAGAATGTCTTCCCACCTATTTACATCTTAGATTTCTTTTAGCAGTGTTATGTAGTTTTCTGTGTGCAAGTCCTTGGTATCCTTAGTTAGGTACTTGATTCTTTTAGTTGCTATTTTGAATGGAATCTTTTCCTTAACTGACTCCTCAGATAGATCATTGTTTGTGTATAGGAATGTTACTAATTTTTGCACATTAATTTCATATCCAACCTCCTTGCTGAATTTGTTTATCAGGTCAAAGAACTTTATTATAGATTCCTCAGGATTTTCCAAATATAGTATCATGTCATCTGCAAATAATGAGAATTTTACTTCTTCCTTTCCAACTTGGACACCTTTTTTTTCCTTGTCCTGCTTGATTGCTCTACCTAGAACTTCTAGCACAATGTTGACTAATAGTAATGACTGAGGACATCTTTGTCTCATTCCTGATCTTAGGGGGCAAGCTTTTAATCTCTCTTCATTGAGTATGATGCTGGCTATTTTTTTCATATATGCCCTTTACCATTGAGAAAGTTACCATTGATTCCTATCTTTTGAAGTGTTTTCATCAGGAAAGTATGAATTTTGTTTCTTCAGCATCAATTGAGATGATCATATGATTTTCCCCTTTCAATTTGTTAATGTGCTGTATTACATTAATTGATTTTCTTGTGTTGAACCATGCTTTCATTCCTAGTATAATTCCCACTTGATCATGGTGTATGATTCTTTTAATGTGTTGGATTCGATTTTCTAATATTTTGTTGAGAATTTAGGCCTCCATGTTCATCAAGGAGATTGGCCTATAGTTTTCCTCTCTTAAAGTGACTTTAGAGGTTTTGGTACTAGAATAATATTGGCTTCATAAAATGTGTTAGGTAGTGTTCCTTTTTTCTCAATTTTTTGGAAAAGTTTGAGCAGGATTGTTGTTAGTTCTTTTTGGAAAGCTTAATAAAACTTCCCAGTGAAGCCACCTGGTCCTTGGCTTTTCTTTGTAGGAAGATTTTTGATGACTGATTGAATCTCTTTACTTGGTTGGTTTGTTGAGATTTTCTGTTTCTTCCCGAGTCAGTGTAACTTGTTTGTGTGTTTCCAGCAATTTGTTCATTTCATCTATGTTGACTAGTTTGTTAGCCTATAGTTGTTGATAGTATTGTCTTATGATTTCTTTTATTTCTTCAGGGTCTGTGGTAATGTACTCCTTCTCATTTCTGATTTTGCTTATTTGCATCCTACCTCTGTTTTTCTTTGTCAATCTTGCTAGTGGCACATCAATTTTATTGATTTTCTCAAAGAACCAACTTGTGGTTTTGTCAATTCTTTTTATCATTCTTTTGTTCTCCCATTCATTTAACTCTGCTTTAATCTTTGTTATTTTTCTTTTTCTATTTGCTTTGGGGTTAGTTTGCTGTTCTTTCTCAAGTTCCTCCATGTGAGCAGTTAAGTCCTCAATTTTTGCCCTTTCTTATTTTTTAATATAGGCATTTAGGGGAATAAATTTCCCTCTCAACACAACCTTTGCTACATCCCATAACTTCTTGTATATTGTATTCTCATTTTCATTAATTTCCAGATAGCTACTGATTTCTCTAACAATTTCTTCTTTGACTCATTGGTTGTTTAAGAGTGTGTTATTTAATCTCCATATATTTGTGAAACTTTTCATTCTTTGATGGATATTGATATCCAACTTTATTCCATTGTGATTTGAGAAAGTGCCTGAAAAAAATTCAATATTTTTAAATTTATAAAAACCTGTTTTATGCCCCAGCATATGGTCTACCCTGGAGAATGGTCCATGAGCACTAGAGAAGAATGTGTATCCTGGTGTTCTTGGGTGCAATGATGTATATATGTCTGTAGGTCTAATTCATTTATTAAGGTGTTTAGCTTCTCTTTTTCCTTGTTGATCTTCTGCCTGGTTGCTCTGTCTATAGAGGAGAGTGGTGTATTGAAGTCTCCTGTTATTATTGTAGAAACATCTATTGCTTCCTTCAGTTTTACCAATGTCTGTCTCATGTACTTTGGAGCTACTTAGAGTGGGAGCATAAATATTTATGACTGTTATTTCTTCTTGGTGAATTGTTCCGTTTATTAATATATGGTGTCCTTCTTTCTCTTTTATGATGTCTTACATTTAAAGTCTATTTTGTCTGATGTTAGTATGGCTACTCTAGCTTTCTTTTCATTACAACTTGAGTGAAACATCTTTTTCCATCCTTCTAGTGTCTTCTAGTGCCTTCCTGATATCATTTATTTCTTTATAAATATCTTTGAGTAGTTGTTTCATATTCTGTGTCTCCTTTGGAATTTTGATCTGGTCATTTGACTTGGGTCTTCATATGCTTTGTGACTTTCTGTTGTGTTCTGGGCATTTGTTTATCTTGATATGGTTATTACACAAGTTGGTTTCCTTCACTGTTTAAAGTTTTGTATTTACTTAGTATTTGCTAAATGTTTTCCTTTGCACTTTGTTTGTTGGTTATTCTCTGCCAAATCAAGGTCCAGATCTCATGTAGGGGATACAATTCAACTTAAGGGTCTATTATAAGGTAGGATGGAGTGCGCGGGCACTCCAGTGGCAGAATGGCTCACTACCACGCAGGAGACCGAAGGTGGACCCCTAACATATGCAAAAAAAAAAAAAAAGAGAGAGAGAAAAGAAAGGAAAAAAGAGATAATAATAATAAAATAAAATAATAATATAATAAGAAAAGGAAACACAAAAAACAAGAACCTCAGCAAAATATACCTTGACAGTATTGGGCACCAGAGTCAAAAGGAGACACCCTGGGATGTACTGGAGTGAAGTCAGGCAGGCACCCACCAGAAGGAGGGAAAGTTTAAGAGAAAAATAATAATAGTAATAATAAAAATAAGTGACATGGAATAATAAAAAATGAGCAATAAAATTTAGAAAATGAGTAAAATATAATAATATAAAATATCTATAAAATTTTTTTAAATGAGAAGGAAAATTACATTACTAATAAAAACATATTGAAAGAATGTATTTTAAAAGGGGTAAATAAAAAAGGAATATTACGGAGAAAAAATGAAATAAAATAAAGACCTAGGTAGACAGGGAGTAAGCTTGTCTGCACTTACCCCTTCTCACCAGCAGATGAGGACCATGTGGCTTCCCCTCTCCCCTCCTCCCCAAGCTCTCCCAGTCCTGTCTGTTGCAGCCAGCCTGTACTTACTGCATCTAGCCAGCAGGTGGCCTGCTCGCATCTCCTCCTCCCTCAGCCCTGCCCTTCCTGGCCGAGGTGACTGGAGGTGGGGTGCTCAGCAGGGGGGCTGTTCTGTCAAGGGCAGTTAACCAGCGAGTCTCTGCGGTGGGACTGTGGGACTGGGGAGCGGACCAGCCCAGCTAGTGGGGGATCGGCTGATCTGCCGTGCTGGTGGGCCTGCCAGATACAGTCACTGTGCGCAGGCTATTGCTGCACCTCACAGATGATCACTCCTCCCACCCCCCAAGGCACCCCACCTTCAGCGTGGAGAGCACCGTGCTGCCCTGGCAACCACGTGGGGAGATTTCCCAAGCCCGCAGCTGTGCAAGAGCGTCAGATCACTCCAATCGCACCTCCCCGGTACACGGCAGTCCGCCCAGTGGAGGTCCCAGTCACCGGACCCACTCGCTTTCCCCCCATCCTCCTCCCCACCAAAACTGCCTGAAGACTCACCTAGACCACTCACACCCCAGGACCTGCAGTCCTGGACATTTTCCCTCCGTCTTCCGTCTTATTTCACGGAGCAGGAGTCATTTGGCTTGAACTCACTCCACTCCTGTCTGCTATCTTCCCGGAAGGCCCCCCTTCTTTTTAAAAGCTGTATTTTCTGTGCAATTTTAGTTTTTATTTTTAAATAATTTTTAATGGAAAAGCAATTCCAAATTTTTAAATGTGAAACTTAAACAAACTTGTAAACAAGCAACATCTGTCGTATACATGTCATTTCTTAGGTGTGTAAAGGCATTAATAGGGATGGTGTAAAACTGAATCAATAGACTGGAAGGTGCAGCTGAAAAGCTCCAGGCTTAGCTGGTCACCAAAAATCTGTAAATATTATCTTTCTCAGTCTGCCCAGTGGGCCCTCAACTGGATGTGCATTATTTCACCTATGCCCTGAGGTCACTCCAACTCCACAGGATAATTTGTGGATAAAGAACAAACGTAAGTGATAATTTGATGCACCTATTGGGTTTACATAGAAGTGAGACTGTCCTAGCTCTGAGAATAAAGTAGCGCATACTCTTTCTTTCTTTTGCGTTAGTGCCCAGAGTTTCTTTTTTAAGTAAATTGATTGATTAATTGGCTTGAATCTTAATTGATTAGTTTCTTGAATAATTTATAGAATAAGAATAAATGTGTATTTAGTAAATAGTTTATAAATTTCATTGCTATCTCTTCCAATTATCACCTTTTTTTAACCTGGCCTTGCTGAGCCCAAATACAAGGAGTGCCTTCATGTCTTAATTGACACTTGGCTTACTACAACATATTGTAAAATGAATAAGACTAATGGTGCTCTTTCTGCTCAGCGTATTCACTCAACTACATGTTGCTGTTTCTGTTGGTTTCCATGCTATTCAGATGTGACTTCTGATTATTTTTTATGTTCCGTTTCTCCTTTGCTCTGAATCCAGGAAAAGTGGATAATAATTTGAATGAGGCCTCTTCTGCTTACTCATAAGGTCAGATGTTTCTCCATATATAATGAATTGTGAGAGCATTATATTTTCATTTATTTTCTGCCTTTTTAACGTTGGAAAATTTCAATCCTTCAGAAGAGTTGAAAAAATAGTTAACAAACAACCATATGCCCTTTTCTTCAATTTACCAAATGTTCTTAGAGAACGTACTCTATAGACTATATTGGTTTTGCTGAACAATTTAAGAGTAAGTTGCAGACAGCATGATATTTAAACACTTCAGCATGTTCACCTAGGAGCAAGCTTATTCTCCTACTTAACCACTCAACATTATTACATCCACCAAACTGAGTACAATATTGCAATTGTATGAAAAATGAAATTTCTATGAATGAACAGAATCATGCATATTTATGTTCCTATTCTTCCTTTAAAATAAAATATCATAGAAAAATACTAAGCTTATATTAAAATGTTGCATGAAATTCTTTTGTAATTAACATAGTTTTCTATTTCCAAAATATAAGATCCAGTAAATTGAGCATAATCCATTTTCAATAATTCAAGAACTCAAATCACTTTCTTAATTTTCAACTTTAAGAACCACTGATCTTTCTAAATTATAGGAAAATAATAATAACAGCAAAATGGTATTGGGAAGAATTTTTATGTTTCTGTGTTTATCTTTGCTTCAAAAATGTTAACTATGAATAATATTATTAAACATATTATTAAAGAAATACTTTCCAATGTTGTAAAAACTGTATTGCACATTTTCACATTTACTTAAATTGAATGAAGGTTTATTCTGAATAGCTGCTTACTTATTTGTTTTCATTGTTTAGATTTAGATGGAATGTATTAAGATAAAATGAAAGGGCTCTTTTTAATTAAGCATTTTGCAAACCTGTTTCAAATCTCTGTGGATTAATATAATACTTTTAGAAAAAATATATTCCATTTTCAGATTTCCTCATATGTCCCTATAATACTCTTTATAGATATTTTCTTTCTTGTCATATTTGGCCCAAGATTTAGTCAATGCTTAGTCTATGATATACAGAAGCTCTCCTATTTTTCTTTCTTAATACTAATATTTTTGAAGAGCCCTGTGTAGCACTTTTGCAAAATATTTAGCTTTTTTTTTCTCATGATTGCCTTCCGATGAATTATCCTTGATAAAAATACCACGTAGGAATGTTGTGTCCTTGCTGCTTTACAACAAGAGGCATAAGTATTGGTAAATCCCAATATTGGTGATGCTAAATTTGATCATTTGTTAAATTAGGGATGCCAGACTTCTCCGCTGTAAAGGTAACATTTTCATTTTTCAGTTATGATGATGTCTTGAGACTGTGAATATGCTGTTTCCTGTAATAGTTCCCTTGATTTTAGCATCCATTGTTGATCCTTGTATTGACTTCACATATGCTGTTCTCCTTTTGATAAATTCCTATGTTGAGGGAAAAAAGCTTTCAGAGGGAATTATCTTGAAAATATGTACGATATATGACCCATATTAATCTGCTAGTTCTCCATAACTCTTTGAAATGGTAATTTTGTACTGTGACAAACCTAATGGTGCTTTATGCCATCATGCATGAAACAGTAAACTTAGTTTTTAATTAAATGATAAAGACAAACCCTTATCAGATATGTGGTCTTTCTTCCATTTTTTTCATTGTCTTTTTACATTCAAGATTAAGTCCTTTGATGCACAAAATTTATTCATTTTGATGAGCTCCGATTTATTATTATTTTTCTTTTGCTGCACATGCTTCAAATGTAAAGTCCAAGTATTCATTGCCTAATACAGGGTCCTGAAGATGCTTTCTATTTCCTTCTAGGAGTTTTACAGTTCTGGGTTTTATATCTAGGTATTTGAATCCTTTTGAGTTGATTTTTGGATATGATGTGAGGTCATGGTCCTTAGTCATCGTTTTGATGTGGACCTCCACTTACCAAACAGCATTTGTTGAAGGGTCCATTCTTTCTCAATTGTATAGACTTGGCACTTCTATCAAAAATCAGTTGGCAATAGGTAGAAGGGTTTATTTCTGAACTCAGTTCAGTTCAGCTTGTCTATATGTCTGCCTTTGTGTCAGAACCATGCTCTGTTGAACACTGTAGCTTTATAATAAGGTTTATTAGGAAGTGAGAGTCCTCCAATTTAATTCTTTTTGAAGATTGCTTGGACTAGGCCCTCCTTACCCTTCCAAATAAATTTGCTAATGGCTATTTCATTTCCTCAAAGAAGGCCATTGGAACTTTGATTGGGATTGCATTGAGTCTGTAAATCACTTTGGGTAGAATTGACATCTGTTAGTAACAATATTTACATCTTCCAACACATGAAGACAATGTCCTTTCATAAATTTTGATCCTCTTTGACTTACTTTAGCAGTGGTTTGTAGTTTTCTGTGTACATGTCCTCTACATCCTAGGTTAGGTTTATTCCTAGCAGTCTTATTTTTTAGTTGCTACTGTAAATGGATTTTTTCTTGATTTCCTCTTCAGATTGCTCATTGCTAGTGCACTGAAACACTACTGATTTTTGCATGCTGATCTTGTGCCCTGTCACTTTCCTGAATTTGTTTATTAATTCCAGGAGCTTTGTTGTGGATTTTTTGGTATTTTCCATATATTGGATCATGTTATCTGAAAATAGAAAAATTTTACTTCTTCCTCTTCAGTTTTGATGGTTTTTAATTTTTTCTTGTGTAATTGCTCTGGCTAGAACTTCCAGGTACAAGGTTTTGATAACTGTGGTTACAGTGGACCAGCTCATTTTCTATCTGATCTTAACATGGGAAGCTTTTATTCTTTCACAATTCAGTAGCATGCTAATAGTGGGTATTTCAGAAATGCCCTTTATCATGTTATGGAATTTCCTTCTATTCCTATTTTTCTAAGAGTTTTATCATGAAGTCATGCTAGATTTTGTCAAATACCTATTCTGCCCATCAATTGATATGATCATAAGGATTTTTCCTTGTTCTGTTAATATGGTATAATAACAAAAACACAAACAGTTAAAAAATGAACAAAATATCTGAATAAACATTTCTTCAAAGAAGATATACAGATGACCAAAAAGCACATGCAAAGATATTCTATATCATTATTTATTATAGAAATGCAAATCAAAACCACAATGAAATACTATTTCACATGTACTAGAATAGCTACCACTAAAAATTAAAGGAAAATTACGAGTGTTGGAAAGGATGTGGGGAAATAGGAACAGTCATTTACTGTTGGTAGTAATGTAACATGGTGAAGCTCCCTGGACAATAGTTTTGTGGTTCCTCAGAAAGTATAGAAATACCATATTATACAACAATCCCACTTCTAGGTATATACCAAAAAAATTGATAGCAGGGTATTTTACACCAGATATTTTACACTGATGTTCATGGCAGAATTATCCCTATCACAGAAAGATGGAAGCAACCCAAGTGTCCATCAGCCATTGAATGGAGAAACAAAACGTGGCAAAAGCACAATGGATTTTTATTCAGCAGTAAAAATGAACCAAGTTCTGATATATGCAACAACATGGATAAAACTTGAAGACATCATTTTGAGTAAAATAAGACAAACACAAAAGGGGAGATATTGTATGATATCACTGATATGAAATAATTAGAATAATGAAACTCAAAGAGTCAGAAACTATAATATAGTTTATCAGGGGAAGGTGTAGGGGTAGGGGAAGGAGGGCTAAATCTTAGATTATATAGAGTTTCTATTTGGAGTGATAGGAATGGTTGGCAGCAGATGATGAGTGTAGTAGCACACAATTTAGTGAACAAAATTAACATTACTGAATTGTACATTTGAATGTGGTTAAAAGAGAAATTTTTAGATCATGTATATGTTAATAAGAAACTAATGAAATATTAAAAATAAATTGTGCAACACAGAGAACCCCCAACTAAACCATGGATTATAGTTAATAGAAAACTTATAATTATATGCTTTCTTTTCATCAGTCATAATAAATGCACTGCACTAATTCAAGTTGTTAATGTGGTGCTGGATTTATGGAAACTCTGTATTTTCTGCATGAATTTTCTGTAATCTTATAACTTCTCTAATAAAATACAATAAAATGAAAAAAACAAAAACAAAAGGCCAGGTGTTGTTTATAAGGCTCTTTTGATTATTTTTAATATTCCCTATTTCCCTAGGGACACTATCCTCTATGACTTTTCCCTTAGAGAAGCATACATTCCTTTTAAATAATTGGCAACTAGTAAATATTTACCAATTTTCAAGCTAATCATCACAGCTATGATAATTTCTGTGAAGATTGGTGAGGTGTGGTTAATTGTACACATACATTATCTCAAATTACCTGGTAATAAAAAGAGCAGTTTGTTACAAATATTTATTATCCAAAGCATATCCAAGAGTAGTTTGTTAGAAATAATTATTATCCAAAACACAATAGTGTTCAGATATATGTAATAAAGAAACTTACACTACTAAAACATTTTGACTTTAGTTCTCTGCTTTGAATTAGCCTGAGATCTCCTTTTATGTTAATTTTCCTGCTAACAAAATTAAATATAGTTTATAAATGAGTGTGCTCACCATTCATTATGGTTGATTCTTGCTTATGTACTCTAGGGGAACAAAGATACCGCCATATACTACTAAGGGTAAGTACACTAGTGTTGTTACATTTTTTTTTAAATATTAAGAATAATTACAAATACCATGTACATTTGAAGACAGGAGTGAATTAAAGATGACATTTTCTTGTTTCTCTTTAAATAAAACATTAATCATTAATCATTTCTCATTTCATATTTTATGAATCCCAAAATGCAAGAGTATGATGTTTGATTTATGCATTTGTACCTTCAATTCTAATACTTTGGTAGTTTAAGCCAAACATGGCACCATATACGTGTGGAGGGAATGATGATTAGTCTATTGTTCTTTAGATAAAAAGTACTTGCTCAACTGTAGAAGTCAGACATAGCAAGGTTAGAAGGTATTCTTTCTGGGGAATTGACATTGTTTTTTTTTTAATGTGTGTTTAAAAATAGAAAAAAAATAACTCATTGGAATTTCTAATTCTGAACACTTGTGAACAATGACAGCATATCATTGAGAACTATTGATTGCAAAGTTTGCATTGATTGCAAAGTTTGCTTTGATTGCAAAGTTTGCAATGGTTGTAGAACTAATTCTGCTTCTAGATTTGAAATTACTCTGATACCCACAATAAACCTATAGACATGTTCAATGAATTTTTCAGAATAGAAGTTAGAACAAGAACATTAGGAAAAGAAACAACAAATTAAGATGAGATCAAGGAAGAAAAGATGTGATTGATGTCTTATTCTTAAAGTACATCCTTTCACCAAATACCTGGAGATTATTTAGTGAAGAATTAGTATAAGAAGAGAAGAAATATAAAAATGATCAAGCAGTATTTACCAAAGGAATGGATTGTTTTAATCTAAAGAATGAAAGTTTCCTGAATTCATGTAAGAGGAGCTGGGATAAATCAAATACGAGGATCAATATTAAATAGTCATTATATTTTAAAGAGTAGAAAAACTTCAAAACAGGCTAATTGAATGCCAAAGTTAATCAGTGAAAAGAAATGTAATTTAAAAGAAAGAAATATTATTTATGACACGATATAGTTATTGTTTTAGTGCTTATATTCTCTGAAAACAGTTTATTTTGCAAATCAGGAAAGTGTGGTCAAATTATGAAGAAAATGATTTCAAAGACAAAAAAGGTCAAGGAAGCATATCACCAAATTTTTTAAGTTAAAAACATTACTCTAACATATCTAACCAGTTTTCTCAACTA
>PVIY010061006.1:0-11401 GCA_004026745.1 Myrmecophaga tridactyla | reverse complement strand
GGCACGCACACTACCCTCCACAACCCCGCACCCAGCACCCCATGCTCCCAAGCACTGAGGTAACACCCATGCCCCACACCCTGTGCCACAACCCATCACTGCACTGCTGCATCCCACCTAAGCCCCACCTCCTGCCATAGCCCCATCCCTCTAATACAAAGCTTTAGACTACTGAAGGGAATTAACTTCCAAAGGAACCCTCTCAATATAGTCACACACCTCAAAGGCAGCAGACGATCACAAAGCATGTGAAGATGCAGACAGATGTAGCCCTGCCTAATGACCAAATTGAAACACTGGAGGAGACACAGACTTTGGAACAACTAATCATGATGTTCAGACAGTAAATTCAAAGAGTTGGCTAATGACATAAAGGAGATCAAGAAGACACTAGAGGAGCATATAGTAGAATTGGGAAGAATAAATAGAAAAATAGAAGATATCACAGGGATTAAAGATGCTGTAGACCAAATCAAAAATATACTCAAGACACACAACAGCAGATTTGAAGAGACAGAAGAAAGAATAGGCGAACTAGAGGACATGACAACAGATTTTGAATGCACAAAAGAACAAATGGCAAAAAAGATGGAAAAATTTGAATTGGATCTCAGGGAAATGATGGACAAAACAAAGCAGACAAGTATAAGAATCATTGGTGTCCCAGAAGGAAAAGAGAAAAGGGCTAAGAAGATTAGTTGAAGACGTAATGTTGGAAAACTTCCCAACCCTTATAAAAGACATAAATATGCAGATCAAAGAAGCCCAATGGACCTCAAATAGAATAAGTTCAAATAGGCCTATTCCAAGACACATACTAATTAGTTTGTCAAATGTTGAAAAGAAGAAAATTTTGAAAGCGGCAAGATAAAAACCATCTACTCCATACAAGGGAAACCACATAAGACTGAGTTCAGACTACTAAACCGGCACTATGGAGATGAGAAGGCAGTGGTATGATATATTTAAGATCCTGAAAGAGAAAGACTTCCAGCCAAGAATTCTGTACCTACCCAAATTGTCCTTCAAAAGTAAGGGAGAGATTAAAGTTTTCACAGACAAACAAATGCTGAGAGAATTTGTCAATATGAGACCAGACCTACAAGAAATCTAAAGGGACTTCTCTTATCTGAAAGAAAAGACAGGAGAGGGAGGTCTGGAGGCGGGCACAGAATTGAAGAGTACCAGTAAGGATAACAAAGTCTAAAAAGAGAAAGAGGAAAAGTGCATTTAGATCTGAGAAATAAAATCCAAATAATAAGATGGTGGATTCAAGAAATGCCTTTACAGTAATAGCTATGAATGTTAACAGACTAAACTTACTGATTAAAAGGAACAGATTGGCCAAATGGATTAAGAAATATGATACAACTACATACTGCTTACAAGAGTAAGATACAAAGATACAAATAGATTGAAAGTGAAAGGATGGAAAAAGATGTTCTCCACAAGCTGTAGTCAAAAAAAAAAAAAAAACAGGAATAGGTCTACTAATATCAGGCAAAATAGACTTTAACTGAAAAGACATCATACGAGACAAGGAAGAACACTGCATATTAATAAAAAGGGCAATTCACCAAGAAGATATAACAATCATAAGCGTTTATGCTCCCAATCAAGGAGCTTCAAAGCACATGAGACAGACATTGGCAAACTGAAGAGAGCAATAGATGTTTCAACAATAATAGTAGGAGATTTTCAGTGCACCACCCTCCTTATAGACAGAACAATGAGATGGAAGAACAACAAGGAAATAGAGAAGTTAAATAACTTGATAAATGAATTATACCTAAAAGACATATATAAGTCATTATACCCCAAAACACCAGGATATACATTCTTTTCTCCAGTGCTTATGGAACATCCTCCAGGATAGACCATATGCTGGGGCACAAAGCAGTGGTCTTTATAAATTTTAAAAGGCTGAAAGTATTCAAAGCACTTCCTCTAATCACAATGGAATGAAGCTGGGAGTCAATAACCACCAAAGAACTTAGAGAAATCATACAACTCAAAAATAAAAGAACAAACAACCCAATTATAAAATGGGTTAAAAATATGAATAGGCATTTTTCTGAAGAGCAAATACAGATGGCTCAAAAGCACCTGAAGAGATGCTCATTTTCACTGGCTATAAAGGAAATGCAGATCAAGATTACAATGAGATACCACCTCACACCTAAAACAATGGCTGCCATTAAACAGGAAACTATAAATGTTGGAGAGGATGTGGAGAAACTGGGACACTTATGCACAGCTGGTGGGAATGTATAATGGTGCAGCCACTATGGGAGAAAATTGCTGAAGGTTCCTTAGGAAACTAAATATCAAGTTGCCCTTTGACCTGGCAATACCACTACTTTGTATACACCCGGAAGAGCTGAAAGCAGTGACACAGACGCTTTAACACACCGATGTTCACAGCAGCACTATTCACAATCACCAAGAAATGGAAACAAGCCAAGTGACCATTAATAGACGAGCAGATAAACAAAATGTGGTATATGCATACGATGGAACATCAATCATGCAGCAGTAAGACGAAATGAGGTCCTGAAGCACATGACAAGATGGATGAGCCTTGAGGACATAATGCTGAGTGAAATAAGCCAGGCACAAAAGGATAGATACTGTGTAATTTTGCTTTTATGATCATGGTAAAGGTAAACCCAGAAGCTTATAATACAAAATATAGGGGACCTAGAGATACATGGAAGCTAGAGATGGGTGAATGGTTAGCTAATGAGGTTGAACTCAAATGTAGGAGAATGAATAGAAGTGAAGCAATTAATTAGTGGGTCTATAATATTGCCATATTAAAAAGTATTGGCAAAGTCCCCTGAGGGACAGGAGAAAAAATATGGAACTATTAAACTTTACCACCAGTGAAACACCTGATACTGTCTCAAACATTACAGACTTCCAAGTCAATAGGCCAAGCCCTTTATCTTGAGGCTTGCTCTTTGAAGCTTATGTATATGGCAGAGAAGCTTAGCCTACTTATAGGGATGCCTAAGGGTTACTTCTGGAGGACCTCTTTTGTTGCTCAGATGTGGCCTCTCTCTCTCTCTCTAACTCTGCAATGAAAATCATTACCCTCCCCCTTACGTGGGACATGGCATCCAAGGGTGAAAGTCTCCCCTGGCAGCATGGGAGATGACTCCCACAGTTGAGCCTGGCCCTGGCACCATGGGATTGACAATGCCATCCTGACCAAAAGGGGGAAAAGAATTCTAACAAATAAGGTATCAGTGGCTGAGAGAGTTCAAATAGAGTTGAGAGGCTACTCTGGAGGCTACTTTTATGCAAGCTTCAGCTAGAAATTGTTATTTATGGTGGTTTGCCAAAACCCAACCAAAGCTATTCCTGCCAACCTAAAGAACATCTAGGGTTCTATCTGAGATTCTACAAAATTCCATGCACTATGATTACTTTCCAGAAACATACAACCTCCAGATGGGTCCCTAGACCAGAAAAGTCCTGAAACTTAGAGGGGCCAGCCTCTCCAGAACATCAACTAGTACCATCCCCCTGTCTTATATTGTCAACATTCCCTTCCAATGTGAAAAATTTAGAATAGGCATAGCCCAAATACCCCTAAAGTTTGGGAGAGAGATCAGAAGAGAAGGTAAAGTTATACAGAGAAAATAGGATTTAATAAATGAGTATGGCTGCTGAATCATTATATTGATATTTCTTTTAGTCTCCAGTTTCTTGGAGCAGCTAGAAGGAAAAACCTGAAACTGTATCGTAACCCATACCAAACTCTGAAGTCTGTTCTACAACTAATTGTTTCCATGTGCTTTGAAATGTACTGCTTATATATATATATATATAATGTAAAATATAATATGTATATAGATCTTATTTTTCACAATTAAAAACAAAAACATGATGTTACCATTGGAGGAAAGTGAGTGGAGGGTACATGAAACCTCTCTTCTCTTTTCACAACTTCTTGGTAATTAAGAATTATCTCAAAGTAAAAGATCTTTTAAAGTACCAAAACCTACCCAGGAGAAAAAAAATGCTTGAAAAAAATATAAATGGTTCTATTTAGATAATAAAAGTGTAGGTGATTTTCTTCTTTAAAAAAAAAAGACACTTCTGGATGCCTATTAGGTATCATAAATTATTATAAAAATTTCACCTGAGATGAATCAGCCCTAAGAGGTAGGTGCTATTATTACTTTCATTTTATAGGCAGGAAAATAGACACACATTAAGTAACATTCCTGAGATCTCACAGCTGGAGCTTTGTGCAAGCAGGACTCAACCCTAAATGCCCTGCCCCACAACCCGTACACGGGACATTGTCATGGCATTAGCTGCTATCTGATAGTCTTTCTTTCACTGAAGAAATTACTTCATTGTACTGTTTTCACAAAATCAGTATGTTATGTAGCAAATTTATATCCTATGTTTATAGCTGTTCAAAACAAAGATATAGAAGTGCCATCTAGTGGTACTACTAAGCTTAGTAGTCAATGAAATGTATTCCTAGATATTCAGTGGTAAGATACAAAGATATAATATGAAGAGGAACTAATGGTGATGTTAGATACATAGTGGGGAGGCATTAGTCATCAAAGTAATGTGGCTAAAGGTTAAATAAAACTTCTGCAATGCCCAAGTCATCTTCATCTTGAACATTGCCTTTATCCTTTATATCTAATCAATATTTAAGGTTTTTTATTCTTTCTAAATTAATTCATTCATTCACTCACTCATTCATTAGTTTATAGATTGATTTATATATTTTATCTACCATATACTCAGCACATCCTGTATTCTCAGCACTGTGCTGGAGCCTTGTAAACAGTCTATGCCCTGGAATTTTTTTTTTAATTTTTAAAGTTTATTTAAGATTTTTTTTTTACATTTCAAAAATTTATTTAATTTTTAGAACAGTTGCAGGTTTACAGAAAAATCATGCAGAAACTACAGCATTCCCATACCCCTTCCCCCATTTTGTGTTAGTGTAGTGCATTTTAACTATGGATACACCAATATTGCTATAATCCTATTATTAACTAAAATCCATAGTGCACATTAAGATTCACTCTTTGTCTGATGCCTTGGACTTTTCAGGGAGATGCACCTATAAAATGTTTATAATACGCAATGGTCATTAAGATGTAGCATAAGTACAAAGATAGAGCAATGTTGGCATAGAAAATAACTTCACTTAGGGTTGGAGGAAAATCATGGAAGAGGTGATAATTCTAATATTTTTCCTTTCCATAAACTGCCAACCACTATTATCTTCTTGCAATAGAAGCAAAGTGAATTGGTCCATTTGCATGAAAACTTTCAATGCACTACCACCAGATTTAAACGCCCAGAAATGCCACATTCCCCACCCGTTTCTGCCTGATAGATTGTTACTGGTCTCCCACGGCTTCGGTAGTGTAAGAAAGAGCCTGCAAAGCCAGAACACCTGCGTTCAGATTCGGGTTCCACCGCTTGCTTGTTGAGTTACGTGGGATGAGCTGCACACATCTGGGTGCTACAGACCTCTCAGCTCTCTAATGGATGGTCACACTTCCTAACCCGTAGAGTTCTTGCAATGAGTTGTCACAGCTGTTCCAGTACTCAGAATACTGTCCAGCAGATAGCTGGCACTCAATGTATCTAGTGGTTATTACAATCATCACATTCCCCTGCCTGAGCTGCTCAGATTTCCATTGCTAGGGACTTTGCTGTCTGCGGTAGAAGGGAGAGTGGACCTACTACGTCTTAAGTCTCTTGTAAAACACTTAGACTCACAGCCATCCAACATTGATTGAAAGCTAGTTTTTGTCTTTCATGTGCTCATTCTGCTCTTTCCTGCTGGTTTCTTCTCTGTCCTTAAGCATTGTCCATCTTGTGTCTCCAAGCCTCTGCCTAACCAAACCCCACCTCATCTTTCAAGGCTCAGCACATTTCTCTATCTTCCACACTCATTTTATTGATAATAACCCTCTTTCATAAATTTCTGCAAATCTTACTCCTACAGTTCTATGAGTCCTAATGCACTGTCTGTAAGGGCCTCATTTTGACCCTTAATAATAAAAAATGTAGCATTGCTTTAGGGCATATGTGTTATTTCTACCATTTCAGTGACATTCAGTTGGAGGAAAGGAACAAACATCCCACTGCCAAAAACAATTCTAGCTTAAACTCATCTGAATAATTTCACAAACTCTTCCTCCCTAATAAAATTTTCATAGGGCCCCATCACCAGCCCTATTAAAGAAACGCTGCCCTCTGGCACCAATATTAATTGTGGGGTAGAATTTTCCAGATGTGCACTGGTGTACAAAAAATGCTAAAACCCATTAAATTAGCTGATAAACAACTTGAAACCAAGGGAGACCTAGTGAGGCACCTAAACATCGTGGAGGATCGGTTGGAAATAGTTAAAGAAATTTTAGACATAGAAAATGTTAACCTTATGGATGCTACAATAACATTTAAACATTTAAAAATAAAACTAAAAAATCCACATTATTCAAGCGTAATTTATATAATATAAAATACAGTCATTGTAGGGTACAGTTCGGTGAGTTTTCACAGATATATAACCACAATCACAATCAAGATATAGAGAAATAAGGCATTTCTAATACCTCAAATTTTGTTTCTGCCTTTTTGTACTGAATGCTTTCCTCATCCTCAAAACAAACACCAACAGGCTTTCCATCTTGCCTTCAAACATTACCTTTGCCACTTACATAATTTTATAAAAATGGAAGCCAGCAGTATGTGCTCCTTTGTGCCTGACTTTATTTTCTTAGCATATCTATCGTAAGATTCATGTGTATATTAGCGGCCATTTCCTTTTAGTACTGAGTATTATTCCATCATATGGACATATGAATATTTATTGGGGTAAATAATAATGATGGACATATGGATTGTTTCCAGTTTGGGGTTCGTTTTAGGATTCTTGTCTGCCCAAGCAGATTCCATGCACTGAGTTGGCTAAACAGTTGGAATTTATTAGCTCATGGTTTGGAAGCTAAGAGAAAATCCAAATCAAGGCATCCTCAAGACAAAGCTTCCTCCCCAAGGACAGCCATCAGAGCTGGCTGTGGGGAGCCTTGGCCTGGAGCACCCCATCACATGGCAAGGCACAGGCCACCTCTTCTGGCCTCTCTGTTCTCTGCTGTTCCTTGAATTTCAGCTGCTTGCTTCCTGGGGCTTTCTCTTCTCTCTGTCTGGGTCTAATCCCTTTAATAAAGGACTCCAGTAACAGAATCAAGACCCATCCTGATGGAGTGGGCCAAACCTTACCGGAAGTAATATCACCAAAAGGTCATACTTACAATGGGCTCACACCCACAGAAATAAAGTTTAATAACGTGGTTTTCTGGGGTATAAACAGCTCCAAGCCACCATAGGGCAATTATGAATTAAGCTGCTATGAAAGTTCATGTCAAGGGATTTGTTTGCTCATAGTTTTAGACTTTTTTTTTTACTAATAATTCATTCTGGATTTGGTGAGTCATTTGTAAAATATGTTTACCATTAGAAGAAACTACAAAAGGGTTTTCTAAAGTGCTTATAATATTTTATATTCCCACCAATAAAAATATGATGGTTCCCAGCGATTCACATCTTTGTCATACCTGCTGCTGTAAGTCTTTTTAGCACTGGCCACTGCAGAGAGTGGTAATGCCCGCTGCTCTGGTAGCTGATGCGGTCAAGCATCCACTCAAGAGTTTATTTCTGATTTTTATATTTTCTTTGGAGAAGTGTTAATCCAAATATCCTGTTTGTCATTATTGACTTTTAAGAGCTCTTTATACATTCTGGGAACAAGTCTTTTGTAACACATGTGAACTGACAGTCTATGACTTGTCTTTCCCATAAGATAGGGAGTTTCAGCTTTTCTTTTTAAGTGGATGTTTCCAGTACAGTGAAAACATATATTCTTGCCTTATTCTCTATTTTGGGGATTAACATTTTAGTTTTTCACTAAGGATGATCTTAGTCTTAGAACTATTTATAAACTTCCTCTATCAGATTGTAGAAAATTAATTCTATTCTTTCTTTGCTGAGACTTTTAATCATGATTATATGTTAAACTTTTGCAAATGCTTCCACTGCATCTACTCATATTCTCATATGGCTTTTCTCCTTAAACCGCTAGTTTGTGAATTTCATTGAGTGATTTTGACATGTAAATCAATTTTGCGGTCCTGGGACAAGCCCCAATTTGGTCTCCAAGTGTCATTCTTTCTATATATTCCTGGATCTGATTTACGTTATTTAGATACACAATTTTGCATCTTTGTTGTTAAGTGTTATTGCACTGTGGTTTTCTTTTCTTGTGAGTTATTGATCTAATTCTGGTATCAAGGCAGTACTGTCCTCAAAAATAGAGAAGTCCTCTTGCGTCCCCTATTTCCTGAAAGAGTTTGCATAGGAGGGATCATGTCTTCCATAAGTACTTGATAGATTTTACCAGTGATGTCACCTGAACCCAGAGATTTGGGACAGGTTGGTGGTAGTAGTTTTTAAAAATGAATTCAAAAGTTTTAATTAATACAGGGAAATTCATATTTTTTATTTCTGCTTGATACTAATTTAGTAATCTGTGTTTCCCAAAGAATTTATCCCTTTCTACTAAATTGTAGTGTCGTAATTATGTTAACAATATTCGCTTTTTATATTTGCAATGTAATTCTATAACATCTGAACATTTCCAATATTTGTATTTTGTATCTCCTCTCTCATTTTCTTAATCAGTCTCATTGGAGTTTTATCAACTTTATTGATCTGCTCAGAGAATCAGGTTTTGATCTCACTGATGGTTTCTAAAGTTGGTTTTGATTCAACTGCTGGTTTCTAATATTTATCAGTGTCTATTTCATCAATTTCTGCACTTATCCTTCTTGTTTCCTTTCTTCTTATTTTGGATTAAATTTCTTCTTCTTTTTCTAGGCTTTTTTTTTAGATGAAGGCTTAGGTCATTGGTTTTAATTTTTTCTTTTCTTCTAATATAAATATTTAAAGTTTTGAAATATGTTCAAGCACTGTTTTAGCTGCAGTCTTAAATTTCAATATTTGTGCTTCCAGCTCCATGAAATTCAAAATATTTTCTGACTTCCTTGTGACTTACTGTTTGATCCTTAGATCTTATGGAAATATTCTGTTTCATTTCCAAATAGCTGGAATTCCTTATATTTATTTTATAATCTATTTCTAAATTAATTATGTTGTGATGAAAGAACATTCTCTGGATGATTTAGATCATTATAAATTTACTGAGATTATTGTTTTTCCCAGTATCTGATATTCTCGATGAATATTCTATGTGCACATCTATACACAAAGTAAAGAGAAGGTCTTCATATTCTGTAGAGAAAACAGACACATTGCAAAGATGGACGTGATGATTTACACGGCTTCAATTTCATAGATGTCAAAACAAAATGCATTCCATCCTGACCAAAAGGGGGAAAGAAGTGTAACTAATAATGTATCGGTCGCAGAGAGAGTTCAAATAGAGTCGAGAGGCTACTCTGGAGGTTGCTCTTATGCAAGCTTCAGGTAGACCTTGGTACCTATCATAGCCTGCCAACCCCCAACCAGGACCATTCCAGCCAATCCTAAAGAACACCTAGGGAATATATAAGATTCCACAAGGGTTCCAGCCACTAGAGTAACTTTCCAGAAACCTACAACCTCCAGATGGGTCCCTGGTCCAGATAAGTCCTGAAACCTAGCCCAGCCTCTCCAGAACATCAGATAGTTCCATCTCCCTGCCCCATATTAGTGACAGACACTTCCAATATGAACAATCTAGAATAGCCATAGCCCAAACACCCCTAAAGAGAGTGACAGAAAGATCAAAGGTGATAATGAAGTTATACAGAGAAGATAGGATTTAACAAATGAATGTGAATGCTGAATCATTAAATTGATATCTCTTTTAGTCTCCATTATTTTAGAGCAGCTAGAAGGGAAACCTAAAACTGTGGAATTGTAACCCATACCATATTCTGAAATATGTTCTACAACTAATTGCAGTGTTGTGCTTTGAAATTTATAGCTTTTCTTGTATATGTTATTTTTCACAAAAAAAGAAGGAAAAAAGTCAACTGTGGTGATAAAAAAATATTTAAGCCTTCTAGCTTCCTATATTCTGGAGCAGCTAGAAGGAAAAATCTGAGAAGATCATATGGTAGCCCATGACAAACTCTGGGATCTATCCTATAACTACTTGTTGAAGAGTGCTTTGAAACTTAATGCTTTTTTATTTCTTTGCTATACATACACATTATACTATAAAATAAAAAGTAAAAAAAAGTAAGATAAAAGGGTCATTTTATAATGATAACAGGAAAAATTCATCTGAAAGATAAAATAATTATAAATGTTATACACTTATTAATAAAACCTCAAAGAACATGAATTAAAAATTGACATGATTAAAGTGAGAAATAGACAATTTTACAATCACAGTTGGTGATTTTCCCATCCCTGTCTTTGAAATTGGCAGAATAGCTGAACACACACACACACACACACACACACACACACACACACACAGCAGACAGACATGAAAGTTTTCATTGATGTTTATAGCACTCTGTAACTAACTACAGAATATATTGTTTCCAACTTCATATTGTAAAGTCACCAAGATTGTTCATATACTGGGCCATAAACAAACCTCATAAATGTGAAACAATTGAAGTCATATACAATATAGTTTTCTAGTAGCAAACAAAACTGAAGTAGAAATGTTAATAAAATATTTTTAAAAGCCCTGAAAGTTAAAGGAGACATTTCTAAATAATTCATGGTTGAAGGAATAAATCACAAGGGAAATTAGAAAATATTTTGAACCAAATGATGATGAAAATAAAATGTATAAAATTTGAATTAAATTGCTTAAGTAATAACTAGAGGAAAAAAACATGAAAGGTCAAAATCAAGGACCTAAAGAAGCCATAAAAAGAAGAAAAATGTAAACCCAGAGTAAATAGAGGAAAACAGTGAAGAGCAGAATCAGTGGCAGTAAAAGACAAATTGGAGATTTTAATAAATCAGCAAAGAAAACATCTGGATTTTTAAAAATATCAACAAAATTGTGAACCCTTAGCCAACATGAATAAAAAAATAAAGAGAGAAGGCAAAAAATTACCAATATGGCATATCAAGAAGGTCCTATGATATTTAGAAGTCCTATGGATATTTGGAAATATCAGCATTTTTGTGCCAACAAATTCATGATTGAGTGGGAAATTTCTTAGAATAGAGCATCAACATTAACACTATAAGAAATAAAAAGTCTCAAATAAGTTACATAGGCCTATATATACTAAGAAATTTGAATTTATTAGAAAAATAAATTTTTAACTCAAGGAAGAAAGTCTTCAGTTGCTTTTTTTTTTTTTAAACTTTT
>PVIY010061005.1:0-11396 GCA_004026745.1 Myrmecophaga tridactyla | reverse complement strand
AAAATAAAATATATGAAGCATTGAAAAAAGCATAATGCAATAATACTGAATGCTTATGTGTCAAATTCTATGCTAAATTTGCGTTACTTCATCTAATCCTCATAAATCAACTATATGGAATATGTATTATCATTATTCTATTTAACAGATGGAAAAATGGACGTTTATAGTCTTAAAATTTTTTTAATTATCTTGTCTAAGTTCACACAATTGGTAAATGCCTGAGTCAGAATTCACTTAGGTCTGTGTGACCTCTCCAATTTAAAGCCCTTACCATCTGTGCTATATTGCTGGTTTGTATAAATATCTATGAGCCAGATTAGATCTGCTACAGGACGGACAGAGAAAGCTTTCATAAAAAAAGATGGAAATTCAGCAAGGTTTTCAATGTAGAACCTGAATAGACAGAGGGAAAGGAAGAGACTATTTCAGGAAGAATAATGAAAGCAAAGTCATGGATTTATGAATAAGTATGTCAGCGGGGGTAAAAAAAAAAATTAACAAGAAAGAACAACAGCCAGACTAGAGCAGAGGGTTTTGGCTGGAGGCAAACAGCAGGCTTTTAAATATAGTTTCGCTATTTTTAATAATATAGTAAGCACCTATAGCTCTAATTGCTCATAATAGTATCCTGAAAGCACCCACTTAACTTGGTTTATCTTCATTTCTTGCTTTGTTAATAAATGATTACTTATCCTGGATTTCTGCCTTTTATCAACGTCAAGTCTCTAACTTCTAATCGAAAGGGTTTTGTAAATTAAACTGCATATGTTTTAATATCATAATTACCCTTACTTTTCTTTTGCTTTTGTGTTTCTTTATCAATTCCCTTATTGTGAATCTTTTGTTTTAATTTTGCTTTACTTAGATTGTTTTTGTTAACCAACTCCATTCTTTTAATAGGTGAGTTTCACCCATTTACATTATTGTCTTGCTTCTACTATTTTAGATTTGCCAATTTCAATGTTTTCTTATTGTTTATTTTCTATTCTGATTCCTTTCTGTATATTCTTATCTCTCACCCTCTTAACCCTGCAAGTGTTTTCAGTGCTAAATAGTAACCATAAATACCCAAAACAACATCAATCAAAGGAAAGGTCAAAAACAATAATTTTTAGGGCAAATTTATAGCACCCAAAATCGTAGAATTTATTTATAAGCCTGTAAAAGCCCAAGGCAATAAAAAAGATGTATTTCCAGAAATGGTCTTATTTTTTCATAAAGTACACAGAAATGTAGCATTAGTAAAATTAAATTAATTTGAGGGAATAGAACACAAATCTGTGGTAATCTATTTTAATTACCATTAAATTAAATATATAATCTGATGTATTAGGTTCTCTAGAGAAACAGAATCAACAGGGAACACTTACAAATATAAAATTTATAAAAGTGTCTCACGTGACCGAGAGAACACAGAGTCCAAAATCCGCAGGGCAGGCTGTAAAGACCACGATTCCGATGGAGGGTCTGGACGAACTCCACAGGAGAGGCTCGCCAGCGGAGACAGGAAGAGCCTGTCTCTCCTGAATCCTCCTTAAGAGGCTTCCAGTGATTAGATTAAGCATTACTTATTAAAGAAGACACTCCCTTTGGCTGATTACAAATAGAATCAGCTGTGGATGCAGCTGACATGATCATGATTTAATTCTATGAAAGGTCCTCACTGCAACAGACAGGCCAGTACTGGCCCAACCAGACAAACAGGTACCACCACTTGGCCAAGTTGACACATGAACCTAAGCATTACATCTGACTAAAATCATCACCTTGAATATTTTCCATATGTAAAATCAAGAAAATTGATAAGTTCTAAAGAGTTCATAAGTTTGTGAATTGTTGCTGTTGTTTTTTTTTACAATTCTGGAAGGATCTACACCGCACTGGTAAGGTTGAACATGACCAGTTATGAACAAGGAAAATTGATGCTGAGAGATCAAGAAATATATTATCTTTTGTATAAAATTTTTATAATTATATCACAAGGCATTGTGAATTTTAAAGACTTGAAAATAATAGTACACAAAATTATACCCAACCTATTTGAAAGGAACTTTATTTTCTCAGTGACTAGGTCATAGAAAAATCCAACATTTATTTTTTGAGGGAAAAACAAAGGTCCCAAAGCATTTTGTAGTAGATATTAATTAGGCTGGGTTATAATCCTGACTTTCTCTAGGAAACAGCCTTATCTATCTATTAACTATAACATCTAGTGAGGAAAACAGGCAGAAGAAGCGAACACTTCCAATTAATTATTAAAAAGGAAGAAGTGAGGGATTATAAAGTACAAATGGCTTATTTAGGACCATCAGAGTAATTTGGGACAAATATACTTGGTAACTGAATTTGGGGACAGGTGACTCCTTAATCCTTATGCACGCAGAACTCAGTAATTTAGCCAAAGGAAAATACATCCATGCTTCTCTATATAACGCTGTGACGTTATTTTTATTGTTTAGATATCGAAGCCATAAATAATTAAATGCAATTTTTACAAAACGAAATGAAAATGTCTTTGGGTATGTTGAATTCCCTTAGACTTATAGAGAGAAGGCAGCATTATAAGTGATAAGGCTAATTTTCTTTTTTTTTACTCAAAATAGAAAGCACATGATTAAAAAAATAAGTTCGTCAAAGCTAGCATGCGCCCAACCAGTTAGAGCACCGCAATATCAATCTTTTGAAGGATGTGCTCAAGAACGCAATCTGATGAGTGCTTTTACCCTTACTTTCCCTATTTCTCAGAAAGGAAAAGACGCTCAGAAATAATACAAACGGTTCTCCACTCATCGCAAACACTCTACTTCCCACAGCACCTATTTGCCACTCTGCGATTCGTTACAACCAATAAGCTCATGAAAAGTATAAGTAAATAAAAAAGAGCCACAGAGTTCTGTGAATCTTTACCTTTAGGGTTTGATATCCTAATACCTCCTTTTCTGTTATTCTAGGATGACGGCCGCAGGCAAGAACACATTTCGAAACTGAAATTGTGGGCGATTAGTTTCCGTCACCTCACCGCCGGTGAAGAGATTCTAGAAATGTCTACGACCGGAAGAAGCCCCTCCTACTTCATGAGCTGTTTCCTGCACTTCCGGTCCCTGGAAAACGCCCCATGAGACCCCGCGTGGATCGGGACGCCAAGAGCTCTGAGAAGCGGGACAAAATGGCTTCTGGCTTGGGCGCCGTTCCGGGACACACACATTGAGACCGTATCCTCAGCTCCTGCAGTGGCCCCAAAGGTACGAATTCCCCACTCTTTGCCCTTCTTTAAAGAATTTGATCACTGAAGTCAGTAGCCAAGCAAGACATTTTTGTCCCATCGCCCCTCCTGAAGCCACACTATTCGTGTTGCCCTCTTTCGGCTTTCCTTCTTTGCGGGATTTCCTCCATTTTCCCTATCCCTTTCCCAGTTTGGGTGGGGTCAGTTTTCCTTCTTGCCCCACCCCCAAAACTATCCCTCCTTGATACTTGTGTAGGAGGTTGGATTTGATCCTGTTTGAGAATTCCTTTCCCATTTGGGGATTATTTTACTTTATCTGCTCCCCTCCAACCCCCAGCCCACCCTGACCCTCCCTTTACTTTGTGAAGGAGGTTGTTTTTGCCCTTGTTTCATCTACTAGTTTTGGTCAATTTCCTTTTAACCCCCGTGCGCCTACCCACTACACAACCACGCATCCCATTCTCACTTCCAGCTTGAGAAGGAATTTAGGTTTAACCCTTTCTGTCTCTGTTACTGGCCCAGTTTGGGGCTATTTTTCTTTCCTGACCCCCTTTCCCTTTCCGCCTTGTGAAGGAAATTGAATTTAGCCCTGTTTTCTCTATTCTTTACTCATATGGGAGTCATATTTATTTATTAACCCTTCCTTCCCTCTGAACTCGGACCCCGCCGCCCCATTTAAAGAACGCTGAATTTGGTCCTATTCATTCTTTCCCAGTTTTGCCTCTTTTTTCTTTTCTACCTCAATCGCCTTTTCCCGTTGTAAAGGAAGTTGTACTTGCCCCTGTTTTCTCTACGACTTCCCCAGTTTTGGTCTCTCTTTTTTTTTATTTGTCTCCCACCCTACGTCCTCCTCATGATGGAACTTAAATCAGTCCCTGTTTTCTCTGTGCCACCTCCACTTTGGGCCATTTTCTTTCCTAATGGACTCCTGCCCTCACTCCACCCTCTTGCCCCTCTAGAAAGAAGTCAAATTTGATCTGATTTCTCTCTTCCTTTATTAATTGGAGGTCATTTACCTTCTTATTCTCCTCGATCTCCCACCGCTTGCCTCTGGTCAAAGAAGTTTTGTCTGTTCCTTTTTCACATTGGTGTCATTTTCTTTCTTATTCTCCCTTTCTAACCAGTTCCTTTCCCCTTAGTTTTTCTTAGCGCTATATTGAGGGGTAACCACATTTAATGATATGATAATGATTGTTAGATTCCTCCCCAGCGAAATGTATTACTTTACATTGCCACCACTTATATATGAGAGAAAGTTCTCATTCCCCTTCATACTTAAAATTTTTTCACTTTTTAAAGCTTTACCAGCCATTTAAAATGTTTAAAATTCTAAGTATGAAGGGGAATGATAAAATGTTTATCACTTTTGGTTCCTGCTTTTTAATTCTTTTCTTTTGCTAAAATTTTACCACAAAGTCTTTAGTAAAAACACAAAACGAATTTAGCTTAACTACAAAGCAGACAACAATATGGAAACTGTTTATGATTGTACTTCAGTTAACACAATACAAAGTTCCTTGAAAATAGGCTTAAATCATATCCTTTTCACTCTGCTAAAAGAAGCTATTTTTTAAAAAATCCTGAAAGTATATCCATTTTGAACTGAATACATGGTTAGCAGAACATAATTAATGAACACCTCATTTTTTTGTATTGTAAATGCTTCCTTCATTATATTAGATACACTAACCAAAATGTTGATTTGTGTTTTACACATTATCTGCAGTGTTACCTTAGAGATTTTTGTAAAGTTTCTTAATGACTGGATATTAGTGTGGTACATTGCCTCATACTTTTTTCATTGTCTGCTGATTTTCCAATCACTCTCTTCTTTTCAGTTCAGATATACCCCCATTTCAAGAACTGGAAGCGTTTATAATGTGCAAAATAGCAATCTCAACAATAGAATGTTAGGAAATGGTTTGATGGAAGCTGAAAGACATATTTAATTATTTTCTAGTTCGCAATTTTCCTTTAAATTTTAGGTTTAGTTTCATTGTAAAATAGCTCAATAATTGTCTTGATATTTGTGGCAAGTACTGTTTTTCATGAAATCATCAGTTATTACATTAAATTGAATTTTAAGGAGTTGTATGACAATTTTGGTGTCTTAGGGCCAGCTGCCTTTTAAACAGATATACAAGCTAGATTTTATAATTATGCTCCCAAGGTAAATAAAATGTAATATGAAAATATTAATTTTATGTTACCTGAAAGGAATAAATGTAGAAAGAGATACTGCTACCATTATACCACACAAATTCTATTTCATCATATGCATAGTTGTTGGTAGTGCTTCTTGTCATTTACTTCTAGGTCTACTGCTCTTCATTCATGGATTGAAGGAGATTTACTGCAGTGTTTCAGTTTGCTAAGGCTGCTGGAATGCAATATACCAGAAATGGATTGGCTTTTATAAAGGGAATTATTAAGTTACAACTTTAAAGTTCTAAGGCCATAAAAATGTCCAAACTAAGGCATCCAGATAAAGATATCTTGAGTCTGAAGAAAAGCTGATGGCGTCCGGGATTCCTCTGTCACACTGGAAAGCACATGGCAACATCTGCTGTCCTTCTTTCCAGACTTTAGGTTTCAAATAGCTCTCTCAGTTCCTGTGAGTCTTTCTCGCTCCCCATGGGGAGTTTTCTTTCTTTATCTCCAAATGTCTGTTACTTGGTTTCATATCTCTGCTTTCTGTATTGGCTCTGAGCTCTCTCTGTTTTCTGTCTTTTATTCTCTTCATGTAGGGCTCCAGTAAAAGGATTAAGACCCACCTTGAATAGGTGGGGTCAGTTTCTATGGAAATAATTTAATCAAAAGGTTCCACCCACAATTGGGTGGAACACATCTCCATGGAAACAACCTAATCAAAAGGTCCCAAGAACAATGGGTGTGCCCCCACAAGATCGGATTAGAAGAACAAGGATTTTCTGAGGTATATAAATTTCAAACCAGCACACGCAGTTCCTCGTGTTTTCTTTCAATTTAATTTTGTCTGAAATTATGTAATTGAATGTGTATGTATATGTACACATATATGCACGTATGCGTGTATACATGTATATGTTTACATCAGAAATTCCCTGAAATTATTGGCCTGGAAATAACATCCAATCTTAATTTCCGTAACTGATAGCAATTTTTGTTTTTTCTTCCTATTTTTATCTTCTTTTGCCTGGTTTGTTAGATGCACAGTGATGAAGAACACCTCTACTTGCATGGCCATCTCCTCTAGAAGTCTCAACAGGATTTTTTAAGCATAAACCCACATTTATTTAAATTGTATAGCTTTCTGTCTCTTAGTAACAAATGAGAGTAGGTACTGTGCATATTTTTTCACCACAGTTTACCCAGGACCTACAATAGTGCCTTGGAACAGAGTTTTCCATAAGTATTTATTGAAAGAATGAAATTAAAGTTATACCAAATCCTCAGATACCAATAATATTCATAAAACTAGCTAAATTAATTTAGCCCTTATAAGCACTCAGTATATTGGATTTACTACATTTAAAAAAAATCATTTTTGATTTGTTCCTATGTGACAATTCAGTGCAAAGTTAGTATTCATTATCCCAAAAATGAAATTGAATTAGGCTTTTTAAAATATTGAACTTTGAATCTCTTTTACACAGCATGGATTGTGGAAATCTAGGTTCTTCAAGCCAAATGAAAAGGGTCCTTTTTAAATAGTTGCTAGTGACTCTAAAGATCTGCCTTTATGCGTTATTGTTTGCCACAAATAAACAAACACAAAAAGCGGTAGTGAGAAAAGAAGCCCTGAAAGCTCTCATATATTTATAAAAATGAAATAAAAATCAAATCTCCCTGTGATAGATTGAATTATGTATCCCAATTTGGGCACGTTTTCAGTTTTAATCCACATTCTTGTGGGTGTGAGCCCATTGTAAATAGGATGTCTTGAAGATTGTGAGGGTTTGAAAGGATGTATATCCCCTAGAAAAGTCATGTTTTAATCTAAATCCCATTTCACAAAGGCAGAATAATCCCTATTCAATACTGAGTGTCTGAAACTGTAATCAGATCATCTCCCTGGAAATGTGATTTAATCACGAGTGGTTGTTAAACTGGATTAGGTGATGACATGTCTCCACCCATTTGGGTGGGTCTTGATAAGTTTCTGGAGCCCTTTAAACGAGGAAACATTTTGGAGAAAGGAGGAGACTCAGAGAAGCAGAGAATGCTGCAGCACTACAAAGCAGAGAGTCCACAAGCAGCGACCTTTGGAGATGAAGAAGGAAAACGCCCCCCGGGGAGCTTCATGAAACAGGAAGCCAGGAGAAGAAGCTAGCAGATGGTGCCATGTTTGCCATGTGCCCTTCCAGATGAGAGAGGAACCCTGACCATGTTCACCATGTGCCTTTCCAGATGAGAGAAAACCTCTGACTGTGTTCGCCACGTCCTCTTCCACTTGAGAGAGAAACCCTGAACTTCACTGGCCTTCTTGAACCAAGGTATCTTTCCCCGGATGCCTTTGATTGGACATTTCTATAGACTTGTTTTAATTGGGATATTTTCTCAGCCTTAGAACTATAAACTAGCAACTCATTAAATTCCCCTTTTTAAAAGCCATTCCATCTCTGGTGTGTTGCATTCCGGCAGCTAGCAAACTAGCACAAAGATATTGTTTTAAGTGACGGTATGGCCCAACCAAGTGAGGTCTGGTCATAATCTGGATTACTGTGGGCCTTAAAAGAGAAAAAAACCCAAAGGCTGAGTAAGAGAACCCCATCAGGAGGAGACAGAATTCAGTGTAACCAGGAAGAGAAAGGAGAGGATATTACCATGTGAAATGAGGCAGGGACACAAGCCAAGTAACCCCAAGGATCACCAGCAGCCAGCAGCATAATATTAGACCTTGAGGAGAAAGAATCACCTTGCTGACGCCTTGTATTGTTTAAGCTAAGCCATTGTTTGCTATTTGTCATAGCAGCTGGCAGACTAAGACATTTCCCTATGGGAGAAATGAGGCACACTAATCATACTGTTACAGAATCCTACTTTTAGATTGAATCCTCACTAAAACAGGAAAGTAGAAAAAATCCCTTTTTATTTATTGGATATGAAATAATAAGCAGAAGTCCAAAGGAAGTTGGAGAAATTGCTCACATTTCAGTAAATAAGGCAGCTGGTTCAAGCTTTAAAAGAGCTATTTCAACCTCAAACACAGCAGCAGCTCCGTAACATTTAATCAGCTCATTAACTCAATAGATTTGGTGTCTATCAGAGAAAAAACATATAGGCAACCCACTAAGTACAGATCCTAGGGTTTTAAGGCACCAGTTGCTTGATTTGCATATTTTATTGATTCTATACTGCCATAAATTGTAAAACATAGCAATGATTGAACAAGTTCAGTAAATTGAATATGTTTGTTACTGTAGGTCATATCCTCATTTCAGTAATGTTAAAATATGGAAAAAATCTTAGAGTAAGAATACAGTCACAACAAATTATGCCATAAACACAGCAGTGTGGGGGGGGGACAAAAGAACAAAATCAGGGATTACAAGCCCAAAGATTTAAAGTTGATTATATAAAATCTCACTTTTCAATTTGACTTTTGGATTTTAGAGACTAAATTGAGGGGAATATTAAATTTATTCAACTGATTAAAAATAAATGTATATTCATTGTGAAAACTTTACAAACTGCTGAAAATTATATAGAGGAGAACACAATAAAACCATATCTTCTCACCACCCATAACTAACATTGTATAATATGTTCTAGTTGTTTAACTATGCATACGTGTGTTCAAAAATCTGTTAGAAAGAATTGCATCATTGTACTTCCACAATGTCCTGCCCAGCATTTTTCAGTTAGTAGCTTGTAAAGATTTTCCTGTTATTTTTTTAATGTAAGAAAACATTTTTTGGATGCATAATCATCCATTGTATGTATCTGTGTATCATAATCAACCATTATCTTGTTAATTGCTGAATGTTGAGCATAAGTAAACTTGTTTTAACCATGCATATATCCTTGTCATTCCCAACAACTAGCCTATATATTCTTAAATTCTTAGGATTTCATTCTTTATTTTCTCTGATGACTTATTTTTGTAATGTGCATGATATCAAATCATTGTTCCAAAATGATCCTAAATAATTAACTTTGGCTGTCTCCGAGTCAAGCTTTTTAACACTATCCCAAACAAATGTTCTAACTTGCCAGCTGCTGGAATGCAATATACCAGAAACTGAATGGCTTTTAAAAGGGGGAGTTTACTAAGTTGCAAGCTTGGAGTTCTAAGGCCATGAAAAATGTCCAGAGTAAAGCAAGTCTATAAAAATGTCCAAGCTAAGGCATCGACAAGAGTCACCTTTACTCAAGAAAGGCCGATGATGTTCAGAGTTTCTCTCTCAACCAGAAAGGTACCTAGTGAACATGGCGATGTCTGCTAGCTTTCTCTCCAGGCTTCTTGTTTCATGAAGCTCCCCTGGGAGCGTATTCCTCCTTCATCTCCAAAGGTCCTTGGATGCATGGGCTCTCATGGTTCTTTTGGCTATATTGTGGCTCCCATGCTTTCTCCAAAATGCTTCCTCTTTTAAAGGATTCCAATAAACTAGTCAAGACCCACCTCGAATGGGTGTAGTCACATCTCTCTCTAATCAAAGGTTAATCCCTTCAATTGGGCGAGCCACATCTCCATGGAGATAATCTAATCAAGTCTCTGACCAATAGCGGTGAATAGGGATTAAAAGAAATGGCTGCCTCCAGGAGATGGATCAAGATTAAAACATGGCTTTTCTAGAGTACATAATCCTTTTAATCTGGCACAAAAATGTTTAATTCAGACCCACAATATAAAAGTGGTCCAACATTTTTTGTTCAGCTACCAGCTTAGCGTAATCTGAATTTCCTAAGGAGTAAAGATGTGCCTTGTGTTAGTTAGATTCAGTTGTCAACTTGGCCAGGTGAGCATACCTAGTTTTGTTGCTGCGGACATAAGCCAATGGTAGGTGAACCTCATTTGTTGCTAATTGCATCTGCAGAAGCTAGGAGGCGTGTCTGCTGCAATGAGTGATGTTTGACTTAATTGGCTGGTGCTTAAATGAGAGAACGCAATGTAGCACAGCCAAAGCAGCTTGGCATTCCTCATCTCGGCACTTCCAGCTCAGCCCAGGGCTTTGGAGATGCAGAAAGAAGTCACCCCAGGGAAAGATGTTGGAACCCAGGGGCCTGGAGAGAAGACTAGCAGAGACCATCCTGTGGCTTCCACGTAAGAAAGAACCTCAGTGGAAAGTTAGCTGCCTTTCCTCTGAAGAACCAACAAAATAAATCCCCTTTTATTAAAAGCCAATCCGTCTCTGGTGTGTTGCATTCCGGCAGCTAGCAAACTAGAACAAATAGGTTACAGGTATGCCAAGATACTGATGCCCTTATGAGGCCAGTTGGGAAGGGGGGAAAGTAGAGACTCCAGGGCCAGACACCCCTAACTATGAGAAAAGTAATATTTCTGTTTGTTAAGTAATGTGAATGTTACCATTTTTATGTGTGTGTCATGGTATGTAAAGGGTTGGTAGGATTGGCCTTAAGCTGCATCCTTTAATATTAAATCCTCAAGAGACTTCCAGGGATGATGGCAAAGTAAGGAGCTCCAGGACTCAGTCTTTCCTCCAAAACAGCTAGTAAACAGACAGGAACTGTCTGACAAAACTATTCTGGGGCTCCAGAGACTAAAAGAACACTTTACAGCATCCAGGGAGGAGCTCAAAAGGCTGACAAACTACTGGAAAGTTTAAAATATTTACAGATAATAAAAAACTGAGATAGTTGGTCAACAAGAAACCTGCTGTGTAAGAATTACTAAAGGGAGTTCTGCAGGCTGAAAGGAAAACAGAGAGAGGCTTGGAGTTAAGTGAAGAAATGAAGATAAATAGCAAGGATAACTAAAAGGTTTAAAGACAAAAGAGAGACAAAAAAGGTATGAATATAAAAACCAAAGGATAAAATGGCTGAAGTAAGTACTGCATTTATAGTAATAACGTTGAATGTTAATAGATTAAACATCCCAATCAAAAGACACAGATTGACAAAATGGATAAAAATGTGTGATCTAGCTATAAGTTGTCTATGTAATACTCACCTTAGACCCAAAGGCACAGATAGGTTGAAAGTGAAAGGCTGGACAAAGATATTCCTT
>PVIY010061004.1:0-11397 GCA_004026745.1 Myrmecophaga tridactyla | reverse complement strand
GATTGGTACACTTATTCTAGAAAGCAATTTGCATTGAAATATTTCAAAAGAACATTTTGTGATTCAGAAATTCAATAGTTTAAAAAAATTTTCTAAGGAAATAAAGACTCAATTATATGAAGGTTTAATCACCGTGATATCCTTTATAATCTACTTTTAATTATAAAAATAATGGAATCAAACTAAATTTCTCTACAAAAAAGAATTGATTAAACAAATAATAATTTTCATTCAACAAAAAACTATGCAGCCACTAAAATGAATATATGTTTTAATTAAAAAATCCAATATGTGCTGTTAAGTAAAAAATGCAGCCTAAAAATATTATAATGTAATTATGTTTTAGAAAAATTGTATATGCATGCATTTTTTATCTTTTCCATTTTTTTAAATTTTTATTGATACAACAATGTACAAGTACATACATTCTTAACATGCAAACATTCCATACATAATATACAATCAATGGCTCACAATATCATTGCATGGTTGTATATTCATCACCATGATCAGTTTTTAGAACATTTGCATCACTCCAAAAAAAAGAAATAAAAAAAAAGAAAAAACCCATACATACCATACCCCGTACCCCTCCCTCTCATTGACCACTAGTATTTCCATCTACTATATATATATTTTTTTAATTTCAACATTTTCCCCCTATTATTTCTTTATTTGTAATCCATATGTTTTACTCCTCTGTTCATACCATAGATAAAAGGAGCATCAAATACAAGGTTTTCACAATCACATAGTCACACTGCAAAAGCTATATCATCATACAATCATCTTCAAGAATCATGGCTACTGGAACACAGTTCTACAGTTTCAGGCACTTCCCTCTAGCCTCTCTAATACACCTTAATCTAAAAAGGGGATATCTGTATAATGCGTAAAAATAATCTCCAGGATAACCTCTCAACTCTATTTGAAATCTCTCAGCAACTGACACTTTATTCTGTCTCATTTCTTTCTTCTGCCTTTCAGTCAAGAAAGTTTTCTCAATCCCTTGATGCTGAGTTCCAGCTCATTCTAGGATTTCTGTCCCATATTGCCAGGGAGGCTTACACCCTCGTAAACCACATAGAGGGGGAAGGCAGTGAGTTTGCTTGCCATGTTGGCTGAGAGAGAAATAGGCCACATCTGAGCAACAAAAGAGGTTCTCTGGGGGTAACTCTCAGTCCTAATTTTGAGTAGGCTTATTCTATCCCTTGCCGGGATAAGTTTCCTATGAACAAACCCCAAGATTGAGAGCTTGGCCTATTGATTTGGTTGTCCCCACTGCTTGAGAGAATATCAGGAGTTCTCCAAATGGAGAAGTTAAATTTTCCCCTTTTTTCACCATTCCCCCAAGGGGACTTTGCAAATACTTCTTTATTCACTGTTCAAAGCACTCTAGGATTTATCAGGGCATCACACTAATCTGGGCAAACCTACAAAATCTCATGCCCTATTCAAGGTTCCATGTACTTATGGTGTCCATATAAGTTATATTAGGAAACATGCATGCACTTTTAAAGTACAAAAGTGTTTGTGACAAAATACCAAAATAGTGGTTATACTAAGTTAATATATTACACATGAATTTTTTATTGTTTATCTGTGTTTTCTAACTTTCTACAATAATCAGGGGTTACATGAAAAATATTAAAACAAAAAGATAACTGCAGGGAAATATTTTTTCCCACATTCTTGTGGGGAAAAATATTCCATAAACTTCAAAATATTTGGCAGAATAAACATTAACCCTTTTGATTACCTCCTCTAACTGCTGAAGCTTACACATTATAATAAGCTTTTGCTACTTTTTGAATACATATGATTCCAATAGCAGATACTTTCTAAGATAAACACCACATTTGATCAAATTGCAGTTTAAGAAAACATTCAGCTCATAGGCCTTGAAGCAACAATTCTAAATTTCCCACAAAAATATTTTGAAAGACCCTGGAAAATGCAAAAACTTAAAATGCTACCAAAAATCTGGTCTGCCACAATCTACTAACACAATTAAGGAAGCTAGATTGAAAAATGAAATTAGCAGTCCTCCGTGTCATACCTAAAAAATATGTTTTATCTCCCAAACTCCAATATACACCGTAAGAGGCAGCACAGCACAATAACTGAGAGTAAGTATTCTGAATTCAGACTGCCCTGCCCTATCACTTTCCTTCCCCAGGACACAGGGAAAATTGGTCCACCTATCCTTGCCTCAGCTAAACCATCTACAAAATGGTACCTGTCTCGTGGAATTGTTGAAATAATTAATTAATTAATTAATATAAACCCTCAATGGGTCCTAGGATTTAACAAGCCCTTGATAAGTGTTAGATATTATTTTTCCCAGTCTCTACCTCTTGGTTCAGAATGGAAAGCTAAGCAGCAGTTTCTCTTTTGGATGAGTGCTGCTTATGAGACGGTCAGACAGCTTCCTTGTCCTCATGAATATTTGCCCCAAGAAACAGAAAAGTGTTTGGCTACTTCAATAGGCTGTAGGAAGAAAGGAAACAATAGGAAGAAAGCAACTACTATTGATAGACCATAGGATGAGGTGGAAATTGGGAAATGAGGGTGGGCAGAGAAGGATCAAAGAAAAAAACAATAATGCACAAGAAAAAATTTAAATACACATCGCTGTGGTGGGGAGTGGAAATGACAACTGAGAAGTGGTCAGATCTGAGAAGCTTTTCTTGAAATAATTTCTTGAAAAATATTTTCTTGAAAGCAAAATAATTTCTTGAAAGAACGTACATATATGCTTTCTTTCTAGAAATCTATCCTAAAACAAAACAAAATATAGTCACACATTTGCAAAAAAAAGTCCACTTCAGATTTATTTATGATAGCTCAACTTGGGAATAAATGTTCCAACTTGGATAATGTTTTCATAATACACAATTAAGCAATCTCAAAATTTCCAGGCACAACTTCTCTTTCAAATGGTAAACGTTCATGTTTCTTAATGTAACTGAGGGGACTTCCATGCCAGGAAAGCTCAAGGCATCTTCTTACCCATCCTTTAAATGAGAAAATGGGCTTGATACTATCCAACAATAGTGTTTATGCTGTTCTAAACTATGGTACATGAAATACTTAATTGAGATGATAATCTGTATATTGTAATTATAATCTCTAAAGTTTTAATTATCATATTGGTGCCAACTGGAATAGCTCTTATTAGGACAACCAAATACAATACAGAGCTATAGTTCTTTACAAAATTGCATTTGCAAAGTTTTTAATGACATGGGAAAATATTTAGGTTATAACATTATATAAAAGCATAACATATAAGGGTGCAGAAATGTATATAAAATAGTATCCCAGCTGTGTAAAGAAAAACTTTAAAAAATGAGTTATCTATAAATTTACTTACTCATCCCCAAGCAGCAGACTTATAACTTTATATGCTCCAATTATTTTTTAATAACTACCATGGTTAGTTTTATAACCCCCCAAATAGTAATAGTGATAAATTGAACCTTAAGAAAGACGTTAAGGCAATTATGTTGAAACTACATGAATTCGTGAACCCATTTTTGAAGTCAAAGTTTTATGAAGGAAGAGGTTATCCCTCAAGAAAGTGCAGCAAAAGGCCAAAGAAAACCAAAAGTTTTTAATTTAATGAAACTCAATTCACTTCCATCCAGTTCAACAAATACTTTCAGTGACCTGCTGTATTCATGACATTGCAGAATGTTAGTACAAGTATAGCAGTATTATATAAACACAAGAAAGAATTAGCAGTATGTTCTATATCATTTACTTATAAGTCCAAACGCATTTTTCCTGGCCTCTCAATCATTCTTGTTTTTTTATTTTTACATAACTGAGCTTCAGAATGTTTTTGTTTTTGGAAGGCCCTATCCCCCTAAGAATAGTTATATAAATTAAATAATTTAAATAAAGCACTTAATATTAACATTAAAACATTTTTCTTTCAAAGGAAAATAGACTTCAATGCCTATTTCTGAAAAAATATTAATATCAAACCTACTTCTGGGTTGTTGCAAGCATTAAATTAAAGAAAGTATATAAGTTCATGTCCCATCCATGGGAAAATATTTAGGTTATAACATTATATAAAAGCATAACATATGCTTTCATATGTACATGTCCCATCCATAGTAAACATTCAATTTTTTTCCAATGATGATGATGACAATGAGAAAATAAGGAAGAAGAGTAGAAGGACTACTGACTTTCTTATGAAAGAAACTTTAGCCAAAGCAGTTATGGAACATTTTTGTAGATAAGACAGCTTCACCACACCTCAAAATCACAGCACTTTATCCTTTTCTCTACATTTATTGAGCATCTACCATTCCAGGCAGTGTTGCCAAACTCTTTACAGATATGATTTCTTTACGTTGAAAGCAACTCCAATGAAATACATATAATTAATCTCATTTTGTAACTGACAAAATTTAAGTTCTGTGAGGTCATGGACACTGGGATGCTGCCCAGTGTTAAAATGCTATGAGATAGAGCGATGATTTAAACCTGGGTCTATTTGACTCCATAGTCACGATTTCTACCACCATTCTTCACATCCTTTCTTCATATAAGACATATCCTTCTTCAGTGATCCTCACAATCACATACTGGTTAATCAACAAATATTCTAGAGCCTTTCCACTGGGTCCAACTTCACACTCAGTAAACCATGGAGCTTCATGACATATTACACCTCAAATGGTGCCCACTGAGCCAGAATGTGCCTGTGTCCCTTCACAGAGGGTCAAGTGCAGTCTCAGCATGCATGCACATCTACATGGACTACTTTATCAATCCTCACAACTAAACTTTATCCCCACTTTACAAATAAGGCTACCGAGGCTGAGAGTGGCTGGGTGACTTGCTCAAATTTTCACAATCAGTAAGTGATTATGTGGCCAGGGATATATCAAGTGCTACTTCAAGGAACTGGAGAATCAGAACTGATAAATTGACCCCTCTGCCATACTATGAAGAGCTCAGTAAATGTCTGTTGAACAATTTGTCAAATGCTTTTGAGCCAGAAATAAAGAAGACCCAGTGGGTAATAAGAGTCGCATATAGTAAGAGTCTTTAGAAATTATAAAAGAGGAAAAGCTTTGTGTTTAAATCCCCAAAGTATAAAACTAGAAACAACGGTGGGAAATGATTGATACAGCAAGTAGTTATTGAGTACCTCTGATCGGAAAGATGCTCCAAGAAGTGTTGCACCACTGTTTTAGTTTTCCAGAGCTGCTATGACAAATCCACAATGTAGTTGGTTTAAACAACAAGAATTTATTGTCTCATGGTTTGGGAAGCTAGAAGCCCATCGTGGGGGAACTGGCAAGGCTTGCTATGTCCCAGTCTGTAGCATTCTGGTAGTTCTCTATCACATGGTGATCTCTCTGCTTGTGTCTGCTCCTCTGTTTTCCACTGGTTTCTGGCTTCTACCTCTGTGTCCAATTTCCTTTGCCAAAGGATTTCAGCCATATTAGATTAAGGCCTGCCTCTATTCAGCTTGGTCATACTTTAACTGATAATAGCTTCTTCAAAAGTCCTATTTACAAATTGATTCACACTCATAAGACAAGAAGTTAGGATGTGAACGTGTCTTTTTGGGGGGAGAGGGGGGAGGCAGGCTGGGGCGGTGGTGGAATGATTCAATCCCCAACTGCCATGTAAGTCACTGAACAATGTTCAAAGCAAAAAAACTGTTCAGTGTAAGAAAAATAATCCTAATTGTAACCTGACTATACAATGAGCTATTGTGTATGGCAGGGAGGCCCCTCCTATGCCTACTTAACTCCCCTACATGCCTTCCTTTCGTGTCAACTCGGAGGGGAGATTTTAGAAGGAAGTGAGGCAGTGTTTGTGGGGTAAGACCAGGTGTGTTTGAATTTGCCATCCGGTTCTGTGGAAATTTGCTGGAAACACCACTGATACTATTTTTACAGAAGGATGGAGAAGGGAGAAAATAGAATTCATAAGACTTTGAATTTCTACCTGCAGAAGCAAAGGGCAATCATTTTCTTGCTAACCTAAAACCAAAAGTTAAAAAACAAAGATACTTCTTTAAGGATGAGACAAAAGGGCACAGACATGAGTAGCTTTAGGAATTTAAAATTGGAGAAACAATGTAGATAATTACTAGGTGGCTTCCTTTTGGCAGTTAATTTGGATACATTAATCCTAATCAACTCTCTTTAATCAGAAATTGGGATTTCCTGAGGACTTTTCATTAATTGCAAACCAGAATGGTAGGAAATTATTCTTTGCTGTAGATCAGAGTACTCCTTTGCGGGTTGTGTTCGTATCCCACAGATTAAGTTCAAATAGAATTTGTACAGAATTTTGCTAATTTGCATCATATTACCACACATCTTTCATTAATTCATTATTGTTAAAAGGATACACATGTGTTCGTAAACTGGCCTGCCATAAAATGACTGAGCTAACGAGTAAAAATGAGCTTCAACGGTGCAGCTGGGAGCATTCAGGGTCATCAGCATAAGAGCTGATATTTTATTCAGCAGGGAAACAGTTAAGCCAGTTCCATACTGTTCTCTGTTTTGTACCGGCTTCTAATGACATTGAATCAAATCATATTTCTTTAAAATATTTAATGTTTAGTTTTTCTAATTTTATCTTTCTAGTGAAATTGAAGTAAGGCTGTAAGCAGTTGTTTGGATAAAATTGAAAGTGCTATCAGCAGTCTTTTTTTTTTAAACTCCAGTGAGCGGTACAATGGTTTTATATGAGAATGTTCTACTGTTTTTATTGGCATTTGACCAAAAGCTAGCTTTGAAACTGCAGGCAAAATTGCTTATCACAAATGAAGAACTCCTAGAAATAAAATTATAGTCTTAATGCAATTACTCTAATTATAGTATTTGTTTTTTGATGATATTATCTACTTATCTGAAGAACAACTGCCCACCTTCTGATATTTACATTTAGCAATTTGTGCCCTTTTTATTTAAAGGCAACTTCACCAATTTCCAGAATTACTCTTCACTTTCCTCATGACCTTCTTGAAAACTTGATTGAAGAGGCAGCCTTTTCAGTGACCAAAATCTTCTCTAAGTTATTTAAACTTTCCAGACCTCTTGAGTCTTCAATGATAAAATTATGGCAATAATTATTATTAATTATTATTAAGAAAATAATATCTAACATTTATTGGGTGCTTACCATACATCACAGAGGAAGCTAGGCACGTTTCCCTGTAAGATCTCATTTAATCACCACAAGGGCCCTATTTACACTAAGAATCATTTCCCCATTTTACTGATGAAGACACTGAGGTACAGGAAGGCTTAGAAACTTGCCCAAGTACTCAAAGGTAGTAAAGATCAGGACCAAAAAATTAACTGCGGTCTAAATTGGGAATAAAAGACATTAAAAGGCCTGTTGGTTCAAAAATTCAGAATAAAATGAGACTCACTTGTTGAATTATAACTGCATGGTGGTAAAAGTTGCTTTTAAAATAAGCATTGCCTGAAAAATATGCTAGTGAAATAAACATAAGACATAGTTTTAAAAATTATTCCCAGTTGGAATATCTTTTTACTAATATATAGTTAGATTCACAAATTTTTTTCAGAAGCATAGCTACTTTTTTAAAGGAAGATCACCTATAATGTTTATATAAATACCATGCAGTTTAATATAACTTCTCATTAATCTTCGGTTGTCCAGTTTTCTCTTTTAAATCATGCCTATAATTACTTTCTAGAACTATTTTAGCTGTGCAATTGAAATTTTTGACTGCAAGATAATTAAATTTTTATAAAAGCAGAAACAATGAAACTATCTATACTTCTATTAATTTTCATTGAGCATGTACTCTAAAATGTTCAGTGAAGGCAGTGAAATTCAGATAAATTCTAGTTATCAGCCAATGAATCTCTTAAAATTAGAATCCACTCAGAAGCCAATTTAACAGTTTGAGTCTGGTAAAGCAGAAATATCCCATTCACTAAATTTCCAGCAACAATGAGCTGCTTATATAGATTTCCCTATATCCTGGAGCTCAACCCTTTGACTTCATTCACACTCAGTTTTGATTTTTATATTTTCTTCTTCCTGGTGAACTCTTACATATTCTTTCTTTTATTCTTTAAGACTCATCTCTGTGTCACCTTCTAGAACATTTTCTTGACTACTCCTCTAAAACCCATATATGTGCATACCCATACAAAACAGAATAAATGCCTTCCTATGGAGAACTCTATCACAGCACTCATTATTTTATAGAATAATTGTCTTTTATGTGTCCTTCTTCTCTACAAGGCTGAATATTACTTGAATCAGGAAGTTTTGATGCACAAAAAAACAACCTTAAATCTCAAGTGCATACAGCAATAACCATGTTGATCACTGATCTGGGCAGTTGGAGGTCAATTGATCTAAGCTTCAGTTGGCTGATCCAGGTTGGCTCTCTTGGCCAGTTCAACTTCAAGCTGTGGGTCCAACTGGGCTTGGCTCCTTGCAAATGTCTATATATGTGTTAAATCTGGGGCCCAGTTTCTACCCATGGTGTCAGAGGAGAGATAAATAAATCAAGGCCCACTGCACAGGCACATCTTGTACTTACATCATGTCTACTAACACCCATTTGATAAAATCAAGTCATATGGACAAACCCACCTCAAAAGGGGCAAAGAAATATAGTCTACCTCATGAGCTCATGACAATTCTGTGGATGCATAGTTCTAAAACAAGGAATAAGAAGTTTGCAACCAAAAAGTCAAATATCACAGAATAGAAACCATCTCAACCTCATCTGTATTAGTATATCTAATTCCTGAAACTGAACTTAACCATAGAGAGTATTCAAGACACACTTGAATAGTGAATGACTCTAATACTGTTAATGGTGTCCCCATGCTAATCCATTTTACAGGGCATATGCCAAAACCACAACAAACTGCCAAAGTTTTGAGGGTTAAGATGATGTTTAGTCAAGTATTTGATAGCTCCCAGCAATAAATACAAAGATGTAGATTTTCATACAGAAAACTGCTGGGTTACAGTTTGAGAAGAGAGAAAAAGGAGAACACATAGAAGAAGCCTTATAAATGCAATTCTTTCATTTGTGTGTTTAATATTGTTCCTCCAAATGACTGCATTTCTTCCTTTCCCATGAGCCCCTTTACAATGTGACTATGCCATTTCTCCCTGCAAAAGATTGAGTCTACTTCTATTCTTCCAGAATCCAGGATGTGCTCATGATTTGCCTGAGCACCAGAATTTGGTAGAAGTAATTCTGGGCCAGTTACGGGCCTATGTCTTAAAAGGTCTTGCAACTTTCATTCTTTTTCCTTGAAAATTCAACCTTTAAAAACAACAACTGAACTGGCAAAAACTGTCTGAATCTACTACTTTGAAACACTATGCAGCACCCAGAGGGGAGCAGGAGCAAGAGGTTGGTAAATTGCAATAAAAGATAAATATCAGCGAGTTTCACCCTCCCTGCAGCTGCTATCACCACCCTACCCAAGCATCATGGCAAGCAGCAGTGGGGACTGGAGCCAGGTCTCTGATGCTGTTTGCTGGTGCCAGAGTGGGAAATAAAGATTAGGCCTCCAAATCTGGGAAGAGTATGGTTTAACAACACATATCTACCTTTGATCACCTGCTCAGAATGCTACAGGCCATCTTTGAAGATGGCCATTGCTCCAACTTACCTTGGACAAAAATGGCAAAAGAATCTTAAAAACAGTAACCGTCCTCAGAATGATGGCAAATGGTTGAAGGGCTATATTAACTAGACAAGTGCTGAATCAAGAGAATCCAGCTTCAAAGGTTCTTGCATGCCACACATCCTCCACCACACAGGGTGGAGTCAGCTTGCTCTTCCACTTTGTGTCCCTGGCCCTGTTCCAGAGGGAAGAGGCCCCTATGTGAATACTGTGGTACATGTCAGTGCCAATCTACTGGGTGGAAATATGAGAAGCTGAACCAAGGAACTTGTCTCTGGCTTGCCCTTCCACAGTTTGTCCTGAGGACAGAAAAGCAACTTGCAGATAGCTGGGACAATATGAGATGCAATAAGTTGAAGTGGCCTGGAGCAAAGGACTACCTGAATTAAGTCATTCAAGAGAACACCCAGGAGGAGGAGGAGGTCAGTTTCAAAGGGGGCAGGGGGGGTGTTCACTGGAACTCCCATAAACTATAAATGGGGAATTCTTAAGGCCTCTGGGAAGCACAAGACCAAGAAAAGAAGGAGGATCTTTGGCTCCAGCTTCATACAGACTTAGATAAGACATTGTGACCCTTCATTTCCCATGTGCCTCTGACTGCTCTTCTTGGTAGAAGAGCTATGCTTTGATGGAGACTTCCAACTAATGCAGTGCCAATTTGCAAGGACATTCCAGAAAATATCTGTTGTATTGCTAGCTGAATACAAACTTAAGGAACAGACAGCTCAGGAGCTAAATCTCAGAATTAACATTTTAAAATACTAAAATGTAAAATGTGTGACAAAAAATTACAAGTTGAACTAAGAAACAGGATATGATGGCTCACCCAAAGAAAAAAGATAACAGTCTAGAAACCATCAATGAAGAGGAGCAGACTTTAAAATTACTGGACAGAGACTTTAACAAATGATCCTCAATATGCTCAAAGGGATAAAGGAAAACATGAAGAAAGAACAAAAGGATGTGAGGAAAACAACAAGCAAACAACATGAGAATCTCTCCAAGTAGTAATGGAGTAAAAGAACACATAAATTGAAATTAAATGAAAAGCAGACATTGCTGCTAGACAGCAGCAGCAATCAACAGCAGATTGGAGATAGCAGAAGAAAGAATCAGTGGATTCAAGAGGAAGAAAAGAATAAAGATTAACAAATATACCCTGTGATAATTGTGAACACCATCAAGCATACCAATATGTAAATTATGAGTCTCAGAAGGAAAAGAAAGAGAAAATGGGACAGGAATATATAATATATATTGGCAGGAAATTCCCTAAATTTAATGAAAGACATGAATATTTATGTTCAAGAATCCCAAAAGAACCACTCCCACACACACAAGATAAACCCAAAGACTACTGTATTAGTCAGGGCTCTCCAGAGAAACAGAATCAACAGGGAACACCTGCAAACATAAAATGTATAAAAGCGTCTCACGTGACCGCAGGAACGCAGAGTCCAAAATCCACAGGGCAGGCTGCAAAGCCGATGACTCCGATGGAGGGTCTGGATGAACTCTGCAGGAGAGGCTCACCAGCCGAAGCAGGAATGGAACCTGTCTCCTCTGAGTCCTCCTTAAAAGGCTTCCCGTGATTAGATTTAGCATCACTAATTGTAGAAGCCACTCCCCCTTGGCTGATTACAAATGGAATCAGCTGTGGATGCAGCTGACGTGATCATGACCTAATCCTATGAAATGTCCTCATTGCAACAGA
>PVIY010061003.1:0-11392 GCA_004026745.1 Myrmecophaga tridactyla | reverse complement strand
GTAAAGAATTACCATGGTAACTATTTTAATCCCTATGAGTCTAATTTCTAGGGTAAGAAAATAAATAGAAATAAAAGACTAGAGAACAATGGCATAGAAGTTTAGAAGGGATTTGTGGAGTTCATTTTAAAGTCCTTGTATTGCTCTGGAAGAAGGTACAGATATTTATTAACAGTGGACTATTAAGCATAAACATTAAGATATCTAGGGAAGTTCACCAGAAGAAAAGACATGGGGACTATAACTTCCAAAATGGTAGAGGGTAAAAAATGACAGCCAAAAATAAATAGATAAGAAAAAAAAAGACAGCAGAGAAAGTAGAAACTGAAAGCACAAAATAAGATTATAGACAGAAATTTAAATATATTGGTAATTAAAAGTAATATAAATAGATTAAAATCTCTGGTAAAAATTGATTGTCAAAGTGAATTTTTTTAAAATGTAACTATATATCCTTTACATGAGATTCAAAAGAGTATTATATCATTGAAAGTTACAGGCTATAAAAAGTTTTGTCAGACAAATATTAACCATAATTTGGTATTAATAACTAGACTAAGCTGTCTTTCAGCCAAAAATCATTACTAAAGATAAATGAAAATTATTGCTAGATATAATAATACAATAATTATTGCAAGAAATTATATAAATTATTGCCATTGATATAATAGATACATAATAGAAATATGTAGAGTCACTAATTATTGGTAAAAATTTCTTTTCCTGAGAAAGACAAAAATTTTAAATTAGTATGTAGTTAGTAACATAGCTTCAAAATATATAAGGCAGAAATGACCAGGACCAACACAAGGAGATTAATAAATGTACAAAGGTAACTGCAGACTTACATCTTTTAAAAAAAGTTATTTATCAAGCAGACAAAAATTTATTACAGATATCAAATGACACAATTCCCAAGACAGAAAAACTGGAAAATTCAACTCGCTGCAAGCATACATAGGGCATTCACAAAAATTGAGCAAATTCAAGGACAGAAAGTAAGTCTTGACAAATTTCAAAAACACTGATATAACAGAGAACATATTTCCCAAATAAAAATAAAAAGTTAGAAATCAAGAGCAAAATTAAAGCAAAAATATCATGCAGTTAAAAATGTTAAAATAAGATTTTAAATAACCAAGGGTCAAAGAATAAATCAAAATAGGCATTAGAAAATACTTAGAACTAATATAAATATATAAGTATAATCTAAGGCACACATTTCTCTCACATATTAAATTCCTGAATTCATCATCAATGATAGCATTCAATTATTGTCGGCCAAAGCCATAATTGTCATTTCCTGCACATAAAGTATTGTTACCCCCAGTGACTTGATAATAAAACTGTATCCCCTCCATGGTTCTGTGCACAAAATAGTTAAGGACCATAAGAGAAAGGATTACAAACCCTGTTTGCTGTTGAAAATGATCCAGTGACAAAATTTTGGTAAGATCAACAAAGTGTCAACAAACTCACAGAAAGGCTGACACTAATTTCGATGAAAATCCCCCAAAATAGTGAAGCGCTCTTTAAGAAATGCTCTTGTTAGCATGGAGAATAATAAACTGTAGAAAATTTAAAGGCCCATGACTCTGAATCAATAAATGATCCTGAAGAGTTAGTTTCTGCCCTTGAGGAAGCTTAAAAAAATAGCTTGAACAATTTATTTTATACATTTTCCATTATATGTATGCACAGAGCAATAGATGACAAAATTCTATTAAAAAGTTTAAAGGATTCTTACAGTTAGCATAAAACAAAAACTAGAAATGGTGAGAAAGCATTATGTGAAAACGGCATGTTTTTCTTTGAGTATTCATAAAACAATGGGGCATCGTGTAATAGAAGTTACCTAGGAGTCTATGAACTATGGTACCACATATTAAAACTGTATGACAAAACCAAAGCAGTTCATAAAGCAAGTATCGGATACTTGCAGTGAAAGAGTAAAGGCTGAATGTAAATTAGCTCAGCATCCAAATTAAGAAATAAGAGAAATAACTGGAAAGGACGTATAATGAGGAAATAATTAAGATAGGAGAAAGCAAATGAAGAACAAAGGTTGTAATGGAGAGGGTTAACAAAGAACATGGTCTTTGAAAATCCAAATAAAACTGCCTAACCTCTAGCAACACTGTGCAAGGAAAAAAGATAAAAAAAAAATAAATAGATGATAGATAGATAGAGACAGATAAGGGGATAAAGGAATAGGAACTGAACATAAATACACGGGCAGCAAACATTAACAATGTTATGCCTGAGATGAAAATTTTGTCAATAAATTTAAAAATGTATGTAAAGTGGTCAAATTTCTACAATATATAACTTACCCAAAGTTAGCAAACTTAGTAAAACTGGCCCCCAAAGAAACACAAAACCTGAATGATGCAATAAATGTTAAAGATATTAAATCAGAATCAAAAGTTCAAGCGCAGTCAGTCATTAAGTTCAAGTGATTCTACAGGGATATTCCATGAAAAATTCCAGAAACAGAGACATTCATTCTTACGCATACTCCTAAAGAAACTGGAAAAATAGGGAAAGTCCCTGTGCTGGTCTGAAATTGTCATGTACCCCAGAAAAGACTTGTTCTTCTAATCCTGATTCAATATTAGAGGGTGGGACCTTTTGATTAGATTGTTTCCATGAAGACATAATCCACTCAGTGGGTGCAATCTTTTGATTAGATAGAACGGGCTCCATCTATGAGGTGTTTCTTTATTAGTTCTTTAGAAGGGGAAACATTTTGCAGAGTTCAGAGCTCAAAGACCCAACATGAGAACCATATGTTTGGAGAGACAGAAAGCAACATCCTAGAAGAAAATGTTTGAAACCAGAGACCTCAGATGTAGACGCTTGGAGAACAATTACTTCAGAGATGGCAGAGAGCCTGGCATCTCGTTGTCAAAGACCCAGCAAACACCCCCCACATGTCTTCCCGACTGACAGAAGTGGTCTGGACCCACTGCTCTCTCTCGACTCACGATATCTTTTTCTGGACCCCTTAGTTTGGATGTTTTTATGGCCTTAGAACTGTGAACTTGTAACTTAATAAATTCCTTTTATAAAAGCCATTCCATTTCTGGTATGTTGTGTTCCGGCAGCATTAACAAACGCACATTCCCCCACTCTTCTTAAGATGCTAGTGTTATTTTGATGCCACATTAAGCAAAGGCAATATGAAAAATAAAAATATTGCCAACAATACTTATCAACAGGGATGCAAAATTCATGACAATACATTAGCAAAAATAATCCAAAAATCTCTTTAAAAGTATACATAATGCCCAAACAATTTTGTTCTAAGGAAGTAGGATTGATTCAACATTAAAAAAGTGTATTTATTCATTGCCCTCCCCCTCCAGGGGTGAAAGTCTCCCTGGCGACGTGGGAGATGACTCCCAGGGATGAATCCAGACCTGGCACTGTGGGATCAACAATTCCCTCCTGACCAAAAGGAGGAAAAGAAGTGTAACTAATTAAGTATCAGTGGCAGAGAGAGTTCAAATAGAGTCGAGAGGCTGCTCTGGAGGTTGCTCTTACCCAAGCTTCAGGTAGACCTTGCTACCTATCATAACCTGCCAAACCCCACCCAGGACCATTCCAGCCAATCCTAAAGAACACCTAGGGCAATATATAAGGTTCCACAAGGGTTCCAGGCACTAAAGTAACTTTCCAGAAACTTACAACCTCCAGATGGGTACCTGGTCCAGATAAGTCCTGAAACCTAGCCCAGCCTCTCCAGAACATCAGAGAGTTCCATCTCCCTATCCCATATTAGTGATAGACCCTTCCAATATGAAAAAGTTAGAATGGCCATAGGTCAAACACCTCTAAAGAGAGGTATGGAAAGATCTATGGTGATGGTGAAGTTATATATTGAAGAAAGGATTTAACAAATAATAGGATTTCACAAATATGGTTGTTGAATCATTAAACTGATATCTCTTTTAGTCTCCAGTATTTTAGAGCAGCTAGAAGTAAAAACCTAAAATTGTGGAATTCTAACCCATGTCAAACTCTGAAATATGTTCTACAACTAATTGTGGTGCTGTGCTTTGAAATTTATTGCTTTTTTGTATATATGTTATATTTCACAAAAAAAGAAGGAAAAAGTCAATTGTGATGATAAAAAAATATTTAAGCCTTCTAGCGTCCTATATTCTGGAGCAGCTAGAAGGAAAAATCTGAGAGGATCGTATGGTAGCCCATGACAAACTCTGGGATCTGTCCTGAAACTACTCATTGAAGAGTAGTTTGAAAACTACTGTTTTTTTATTTCTTTGCTTTGTATACGTATTATACTAAACAATAAAAAAGTTTTTTTAAAAAAAAAAATGCATTTCTAAGTGTTGGTGGGAATATGGCAGGATAGAGAACTCCAGGACTCAGTCCCTCCATCAGAACAACTATCAAATAGGCAGGAACAGTCTGAAACAACTATTTTGAAACTACAGGGGTTAGAACAATACTCTAGAGAGTGGGAGAAAGTGGCCAATAAATTACAGTAAAGAACAATAAATTGCTCACTCCATGCAGTGGCTACCAGTGCCTGTCATGGACTCTTGCAGCAGGCCAGAAGGGTCCAGCCCCTGGCTAACTCCCTGGTGACAGAAAGAGACATAAGAATCCTCTACCCCAAGACCAGGGTGGGTAGGACTGATTACTGATCATGGATTTGATTAATGTCTTCAGACTGCTGGTGGAACAGAGGGCAGCTGTTGTTTTCAATCTGTGCCTTAAAAGGTCGAGACAGAGAAGACTTAAAGCCACTCCAATTCCTCAGGGCTACAGGGGACAGTTAGCTAAAGGGCTCCATTTGCTGGGCAGACCAAGAAAGCCCAGCTTCGGGGAGCTATGGAAGGAGTTTGGGCACCCTTCCTGAATTCCTCCCCAGGGCACTCTGGAGACAGTCTGCACCCCTTTTGTTGTTCCCTGGCCTTGTTCAGGCTGGGAAAGACTGACTTGGGAAGGTCTTCTCTGGTGGACCCAACCTCCAAGAATTTTCCCTCCAGGAAAGATCAGCTTGAGACAACAAAAGGAGTGCAAGAAACTACACAGGCAAGCAATCTGGAGCAAAGACCTGATGGCTTCAAATGTCCAGGAGAGGGAGGGCTGTCTCCTGGGAAACAGAAGAGATAACCAAACTTCTCTTAGCAGGGGACTCCAAAACAATTAACCAGCAAGAGCCCAGGACAAGACATAGGCCCAGAAAACCAGGTAAAATGCTGCATAATACATTTGCCTTGGGTAAGCCTTCCGGAGAGGAGGATTGAAGCTCAAGAAAATTTCTTTCACATCACCAGTGGGTTACAAGAATCAAGAAACAGACATCTTATGGAATAAATTCCAGAATCAACATTGTAAAATATTAATATGTACAATGGGCAAAAAAAAGAGAAGCTGGCAAGCCAAGAAACAGGAAATGAGGCCTAAACAAAGAAAGCAGATAAAAATCCAGATAACATCCATGAACAAGACAAGAAGTTGGCACACTTAACAAAGCTTTTAAAAAGATGATCTTAAAAATGCTCAAGGAGTTGAAAGAAAATACAGAAAAAGAACTAAAGGATATCAGGAAAACAATGAATAAGCAATAACAGAATATTATTGAAGAGATAGAAATTTTTAAACAGAATCAAACAGAATTACTAAAGTTAAACACCAAAATAAGTAACATGAAAAGTTCCCAAGATAGTTTCTAGCACAGAGTGGAGAAGATAAGGCACTTGAAAAGAGTCAGGCTGAGGAGCAGAAAAAAAAAAGAATTATAAAAAGTGAAAACAGCCTAAGATATCTCTGGAACACCAGAAGGCACATGAATATATGTATTATGGGAGTCCCAGAGAAGAAGAAAGGGGAAGAAAGAATATTCAAGGGAAAAATGACAGAGGACTTTCCAAACTTAGCAAAAAAACATGAATATGCACATCCAAGAAGCCTAGGGAACTCCAAATAAGATGAATATGAGGAAATACACCTCATCATATATTGATCTCATTATCAAATGCAAATGACAAGGAGAGAATTCTGAAAGTTGTAAGAGAAAAGCACTGTGTTAAGCACAACGGAGTCATAACTTCTCATCATAAACCATGGAAGCAAGAAGGCTGTGGGTTGAAAGAAAACAACTGCCCATCAAGAATTTTACATCTGGCAAGACTTTCAATAATGAGAGAAACAGAAACATATTTTCAGATGAACAAAACTCGAGGGCATTCATCACCACTAGACCTGCCCTACAAGTGATGCTAAGAGAGTTCTTCAGACTGAAAGGAAAGGACACTAGACAGTAGTTCTAAATGGCATAAAGAAAGAGCTATGGTAAAGGTAACCATTTGGGAAATTTTAAAAAGTAATACTATTGTAGTGTATTATTTGGTATGTTGCACCACTTTTTACTTCCTTCAGGAAGTAAATGGAAATGCATAAAAAGTAATGGATTTGAATGCACAATGTTCAAAGATAAGTGATAAAAGTATGCAAAAAGGGTAGAGTGATGGAGGGGTACAGAAAAAGTATATATGTATGCGACTGAAGTTAAGCTAAATATATGACTATTATATATTTAGGATGTTAAATTTTAACCCCATGATAATGACAAGGAAAAAAGATGAAAAATATATCCAGACAGAAAAGAGAAAGTACACAATATGGTACAACTCAAAAAATAAAATAAATATAAAAGTAGGCATTAACAGAAGAATTGAGGGACAAAAAAAATGTATTAAATGCACAAGGCTAAATATTAACATGGAAGAAGAAAGCCTGGAATTATGAGTAGTGACTTTAAATGTAAACGGGGAGGTGAGGCAAGATGGTGACATAGTGAGGTGTGAAATTTAGTTTGTCCTCTAAAACAGCTAGAAAATACCTAGGAAAGATACAGGAAAAACTGCTGGGGGGACATCAGTGACCAGACACACAGTGTACACCAGTCTGGAATGGGTGGAATGGCTGAGATCCGCACAGAACTGTACGTCTTCCAAGCCATAGAGGATGGCACCCCTCCCCACAGGCACAGCAGTCTGGTTCACCAAGGGGAAAGGAAACAAACTTTACTAGTGGCAAGGGCTTAGCTCACCCAAGCTCCAACTGTGGAATTAATTAACAAATTCTGACTACTGAAAACAGGCCCCAGAGCAGATTAACCTGGAAAAAAAAAGCACTGAAGGAACCAGGAGTTTTTGCCCTGGCAGAAAGGAGGCAAGGTTGATGGAAAAAATAAACACACAGAGGCTTTTTTGAGTTGGACAGCACGAAATACTGGAAAAAGGCTGGAGCCCAAGAAAAGAGGTACACAGAGCTTGAGGATACATAGAGCCATAAACCAACTCAAGTTCTTGATTGGCAAACCCAGGGAGCTGGGGTCTGGCTCTGAAAAGGCTTTTCTTTTTTTTACTTCTTAGCAGCTGATTAGATAGAACTGCACTCTCAGGCACTCTCAGGCTCTAGCACTGCCCCAGGCAGGGGCAGAACTAAGGCATGTCTGAGAAACAAAGTAACTAGTCACGTGAAAGGGGTTAATTCCCCAAGAAAAAGGGGAGCAGGGCCAAGTTCAAGTGAGATCTCTGCTTCAAGGAATTCAGACCCCAGGGACTGGAATACTGAAGCAATCAAAGCTCATCTACTACCTCACTGCTATCTCAACCATGCCCCTGGCAAAGACAGTCTGCTGAAATTAAAGGCACTACATCATTTTACACTGCTGAGAAGCTGCAGGCAGACAAGTGTCACATGCTAGGAAGGACAGGAAAAGCAGTTAACTTCTGAGCAGTTAAACAAAGCTGATGCTAGAGGTCAAGAATAAGTTGAACTGAATGTCAAAGAACAGATAGAGAACAAAGTCATCCAGCATGAAACCCCTAGGTAAAGAGTGAAAACAACCTTCAGAGTAAACTAATTAATGTTTACAAATGCCTAGAGGCCAGCAAAACAAAAAGGGTTATACTAGGAAAATCAAAGATCTGACCCAGTCAAAGGAATAAACCAACACTTCAAATGAGATACAAAAGTTGGAACAACTAATTCAGGATATTTGAACAGATAGGAAAAATCTCATCAAATTTTTCAATGAGTTGAATGAAGGTATAGAGAAGACATTGCAGGAACATAAAGAAAACCTTGAAAACTGGGAAAAACACATTGCAGAACTTATGGGAATGAAAGGCACAATAGAAGAAATTAAAAAAAAAAAAATGGAGGGAAGTGCGATGGTGGCTCAGTGATAGAATTCTCACCTGCAATACCAGAGACCCAGGTTTGATTCCCAGAGCTTGCCCATGGCAAAAAAAAAAAAGAAAAGAAACCTACAAAAATAGATTTGAAGTGGCAGAAGAAAGGATTAGTGAGCTAGAGGGCTTGACATATGAAATCTGACACACAAAAGAAAATATAGGGAAAAGAATGGAAAAATGTGATCAGGGTCTCAGAGAACTGAATGACAACATGAAGTGCATGAATACACATACTGAGGGTGTCCTAGAAGGAGAAGAGAAGGGAAAAGGAGCAAAAAGACTAATAGATGAAATAATCACTGAAAATTTTCCATTTCTTAGAAAGATCCAAGAAATGAAGCATACCCCAAACAGAACAGATTCAAACAGACGTACTTCAAGACACTTACTAATCAGATTGTCAAATGTCAAAGACAAAGAGGGAATTTTGAAAGCAGCAAGAGAAAAGCAATCCACCACAAACAAGGGAGGCTTGATAAGACTATGTGTGGATTTCTCAGCAGAAACCATGAGGCAAGAAATCAGTGGTATGATCAATCTAAGATTCAGAAAGAGAAAAACTTCCACCCAAGAATTCTATACCCAGCAAAACTGTCCTTCAAAAAATGAGGGGGAGATTAAAATATTTTCAGACAAACAGTCACTGAGGGAATTTGTGACTAAGAGATTGGCTCTGCAAGAAATACTAAAGGGATCACTACAGGGAGATAGGAAAAGACAGGAGAGAGATGTCTGGAGAAGAGTGCAGAAATGAAGACAAAAAGTAAAGGTAAAAAAAAGAGAGAGAGAGAGAAAGAGAGAGAAAATTAGGTATGACATATAAAATCCAAAAGACAAAATGGCAGAAGAAAGTACTGCCTTTACAATAATAACATTAAATATTAATGTATCAAACTTCCCAGTTGAATACACAGACAGGCAGGATGGATTTTAAAAAACAGTACCCATCTATCTGCTGTCTATAGGAGACTCACTTTAGACCCAAGGACAAAAATAGGTTGAAAATTAAAGGTTGGAAATAGATATTTCATTGCAACAACAACAACAAAAGAGCAGAAGCAGCTATACTAATATCCAACAAATTAGACTTCAAATGTAAAACAATTAAAAGAGACAAAGAAGAACACTATGTATTAACAAAAGGAACAATTCAACAAGAAGACATAACAATCATAACTATTTAAGCACTGAGCCAGAGTGCACCAAAATATACAAGACAAATTGTGATAACACTGAAAGGAGATGTAGACATCTCTAGCACAATAGTTGGAGACTTCAATTCTCGGCTGTTATCAATGGATAGAACATCCTTATTGATAGAGGATCAATAAGAAAACAGAGATTTTGGATAATACAATAAATGAACTAGGCTTAACAGACATTTACAGAACATTACACCCCACAACAGCAGGATACACATTTTTCTCAAACGCTCAAGGATCAGTCTTAAACAACAAGTGAGTCAAGGAAAAAATTACAAAAGAAATTAGTAAATATCTTGAGGCAAATGAAAATACAACATATCAAAATGTATGGAATGAAGCAAAGGCAGTGCTGAGAGGGAAATTTATTGCCTACATGCCCATATTTAAAAAAGGTAGAAATTGAGGAATTAACTGTTCACTGTGTAGAACTAGAAAACAAGCAGCAAACTAACCCTAAACTAACCCAAAGCAAACAAAATGAAAGAAATAACAAAGATTAGAGCAGAAGTAAAATACAAAAAAGTCAAGAAAAGAAACAAAACCAGTAACCAATTCTTTAAGAAAACCAATAAAAATTGATGAACCCTTCATTAGATGAAATGGACAACTTCCTAGAAAGGCATGAAAATGAACATTGACTCGAGAAGAAAGAGACCACCTCAGGAAACCAATCACAAATAAAGAGACTGAGTAAGTCATCAAGCAGCTCCCCCAAAATAAAAGTACAGGACCAGATGGCTTCACATTTGAATTCTACAAAGGATTAAAAAAACATTACTACAAATCCTGCCCAAACTCTGCAAAACACCTGAAGAGAGAAAGCTACCTAACTCATTTTACAAAGCAGACATTACCCAAATACCAAAGCCACACAAAGATATTATAAGAAAAGAAAATTACAGATCAATCTCCTTAATGATACAGATGCAAAAATCCTCAACAAAACAACCTGTAAATTGAATTCAGCAGCAAATTAAAAGAATTATACACCATGACCAAATGGGATTTATTCCAGGTATGCAAGGCTGGTTCAACACAAGAAAATCAATTAATATAATATACAATATCAATAAGTCAAAGCATAAAAACCACATGATCATCTCAATTAATACAGAAAAGGCATTTGACAAAATTCAACATCCTTTCTTGATGAAAACACTTCAGAAGACAGGAATAAAAGGGAACTTCCTCAACATGATAAAGGGAATACATGAAAAACCCACAGCTAACATCATCCTCAATGGAGAAAGACTGAAAGCTTTCTCTTTAAGATCAAGAACACGACAAAGATGTCCAGTCACCATTATTATTCAACGTTGTGCTAGAAGTTCTAGCCAGAGCAATTAGACAAGAAAAAGAAATAAAAAGAATCCGTACTGGAAAGGAGAAGTAAAACTCTTACTGTTTGCAGGTAACATGATACTATATGTCAAAAATCTACAGCAAAGCTACTAGAGCTAATAAATGAGTACAGCAAAGTGGCAGGGTACAAGATCAACATCCAAAACTCAGTAGTGTTTTTATACACTAGTGATGAACAATCTAAGGAGGAAATCAAGAAAAAAAAATTCTATTTACAATAGCAACCAAAATAATAAACTATTTAGTAATAAATTGAACTAAGGATACAAAAAGACCTAAACACAGAAAACTATAAGAAATTACCAAAATAAATCATAGAAGACCTAAATAAATAGAAGGGCATACAGTGCTCATGGATTGGAAGACTAAATACAGTTAAGATGTCAATTCTACCCAGATTGATTTTTATAGATTCAATGCAATACCAAATAAAATCCCAACAACTTTCATTGCAGAAAATTAAAAAAAAAACAATAACCAAATCTATTTGGAAAGGCACAGCTAAAAATATCTTAAGTAAAAGGAAGCTGAGGTCTCACACAACCTGACTTTAAAGCATATTATGAAGCTACTGTGGTCAAGACA
>PVIY010061002.1:0-11402 GCA_004026745.1 Myrmecophaga tridactyla | reverse complement strand
TGTCATGTCCATTGAAAAGTCTGAACTCCATCTTATGTGTTTTCTCTTGTATAATAGATTGCTCTTCTCATACTTTCTGTTTCTCTTCAACAGTTGACAGTTTGATTAGTATGCATCTCAGAGTAGGCCTATTTGGATTTACTCTATTTGGAATTCAGTGAGCCTTTTTGACTTGTGTATTTATGTCTTTTGTAATGGTTGGGAAGTTATCCCTGATAATATGTTCAACTGAATTTTCCCATCCCCTCACTCTTCTCCTATTTGGACACCAGAACTCTTAGACTTGTGTGCCTTTGTTGTCCACCATTTCCCTAAGATCGAATTCAATTTTTCCCCCATCATTCGTGGCATTTGTTCTCTGGTGTGCTCTGTCTCAACCGTTCTCTCTTCTAGCTAACTTATTCTTCATTCTGCTTCTACAAATCTGCTATTGTGTTTCTCTAGTATATTTAAAATTTTTGGTCCACTGTATCTTTTATCTCTGTGAGAAACTCCATTTTTCAATTTAATCTTTCAAATTCTTCTTTGTACTCTTCTAGTGTATTCCTGATATCCTATATTTCTTTATAAATATTCTTGAATAGTAGTTCCAAATTCTGTGTTCCCCCTGGAATTTTGATTTGGTCATTTGGCTGGGCTTGTGATTTTCTGTTGTGTTTTAGCATTTGATTACATTACATGATCTGAATGTTCTCTCTTCCTTAAAAACAGTATTTCCTCATAATCCTGGGCACTGTATTTTATGTCCCACAGCCAGAATAACTTTATCCTAAGAAGCTGTGATTTGACAGTTTCCCTAGTGTCCTATAGGAGAGCTCTATGAGCTGTTTTGTACACACAAGGCAATTTCAGTGACAGAGAGCCCAAGATGTGTATCCTGGTTCAGTCCTTCAGGCTCGCACCAAACTGAAACAGATATACATGCTCCCAGTTCATGCATGAGGGTTATTCTGTTCCCTGCTGAGCCAGAGCAAAGAGCTAGTTCTTGGCATGCAGTCTGGCTCCATACAGAGCTAGTGAGGGGATGGAGGAAGGGCCCAGCAAAAGAACCAGTGACTCTTACCGTATGTATTAGTTTGCCAAAGCTGCCAGAATGCAATATGTCATAAATGGAATGGTTTTTAAAAGAGAATTTATTAATTTTGTAAGTTTATAGTTCTAAAGCCATAAAATGTCCAAACTAAGGCAACCGGGGAAAGATACTCTGTCTCAGGAAAGGTCTAGTGACATTCAGGTTTTCTCTGTCAGCTGGGAAGGCACATGGCAATGTCTTCTAGCTTTCTCTCCTGACTTCTCATTTCAGTTTTACCTGGGGATGTTTCCCTTCTGCATCGCCAAAAGTATCTTGTCTGTGTCAGCTCTGAAGCTTTTTTGAAAATGGTTCCCTCTTAAAGGACTCTGGTAAGTGACCTGCCTAGAATGAATGGAGACACATCTCCATGGAACAACATAATCAAAAAGCCCCTCCCACAATTGGATGAGTCACATCTCCATGTAAAAAACTTAATGTAAAAGATCCCACCCAGCAATATTGAACCATGTTTTTTTGAGGGCACACAACAATTTCAAACTGGCACACCATATTTTGTTAGTCTTATTTTTTACCTCCAGTTCCTCATCTGTCATTTAAATCAACTATGGAGGTTTGTTGTGATAAATGAAGAGTAAAGTGCTAGCTATTGTCATAGTATTATAATGTGCTCAACGCAAGAACTAAACCTACCATTTCTTACGTTGCCCTTTTTCTTCAATCAGCACTCTCCTGTTCCTGTAATCATTTAACTGCTTTCTGGAGTTTTGAGAAGGATGTTTCTGCTAGTTCTTGCTGTCTGTTCAATGCATCTATGTGTGGTGGGAGGGTAGGAGGGGAGGACAGAGGCCTGCAGCATCTCACACCACCATTTTGATCCTTATTTGATTTTCCAAAAATATATGACCATGTGAATATACTGCCAGGGCTTCTTACATGACCTTGATAAGGGTTTGGCAATGAAGAGCTCTGAGGGTTAAGCCTCATTAGAGTCCCTATAACTCTGGCCCTAGTCTTGACCCTCAGGAACTGCCTAATTATTGTGTGGCAAGGTTCTGCCAATACAAGTGAGGGCAAGCCTGGTGGAGGCTAGTGTGAAAGAGGGGAGAACCTACTATTCCTTTCTTGACTGTCTTGGATGTGTTCATGAAAGGATGGGCTTGGAACCTTCTTTTAAGGCAGAGGTAAAAGCTAGGGGAGCTTCAGTAAGACCAACCCCTAGCCATGACATTGGTGAGTCATGGAATTAACCACTTTTCTGGATTTCCTGAATATGAGATCATCAGATGTCTTCATTATTTAAGCCACTTTAATTTGGATATTCTGTTGGTTGAAGTTGAAAGCATCCTGACCTGTACATACACTGGTGAAACAAAAAGAGCCTCACACTAGTAATCTAAGATCTGGCTTCTAGTTTCACCTTTGTCTCTTCACATGCTATATTCTTGTATCTCAAACAAAAGAATGCCAGTCAATGGTCCTCAAGGGCCTTCACTGTTCTTATGTTCCATTGGGCATTTTCACCAGAACCCATTTTTAGCTGATCCCCTACTACTTATACTTCTTTAAAAAACTCAATGAGTCCATGTGTTCAGACTTCCCAACTACCCAAGACCACTGGAAGTGGAAGTATAGTTAATTACATAGTTTTCTGACCTGTCCAACCTTCTCTAGCCTGGCTGGGTTCTTCCTGGTGGCTGGATATGGGCTTGCCTGGCAGTGGATGAAGCAATGTATATGTTTCTTTGGTTTTCAAGGGAAGAGTATCTGCAACCTTCTCCAGTTCTCTGGTGCTCTCCTCCCTCCATACATGCTTTAGGAGATTTGTTACTTGTCTTTAAATTGAATGAAATGATAGAATAACCAGATATGAATGAACTCACCTCTAATAAAGCTTGTATATGCCCATACTGAGAACACAGGGCCTAATCTGAAAGAGGTTTTGGAGTTTCTCATCTAGTTGAAGGTAAAGGCTTTACACCTGCACTTCTTTCCTTTTTGTTTCCCATGTTTGAACATTTCTCCACATGTTAGCACCTTTATCAGACTGGGAAGAGGCAGGGGGAGAAAAATATAATAAAATCAGTGCCTTGTTAACAGTTGATAAAAGTATTCATGCACAATGAGGGTTTAGTCAGGACACAAGAATTTATTGGGATGTCTGTGAATTCATTAGAAAGAATACTAAAGTTCCACCAGCTTAAGATCTTCTGCTTAGTTGCTGATTCAACTAAATGTCTAGAGTGTGGGAGGCATAGAAGTGTTATAAAGGAATTAGGAGAACCCAGAAGAGCTGAAAGCAGTGACACAAACAGACATTTGGACACCAATGTTTACAGCAGCATTATTCATAATCACCAAAAAATGGAAACAATTCAAGTGTTCATCAACAGATGAGTGGATTAACGAAATGTAATGTATACATGTGATGGATGAGCATTGAGGACTGTTCTAGTTTGCTAGCTGCCGGAATGCAATATACCAGAAACAGAACGGTTTTTAAAAAGGGGAATTTAATCAAATTCTAGTTTACAGTCCCAAGGCCGAGAAAATGTCCCAATTAAAACAAGTCTATAGAAATGTCCAATCTAAGCCATCCAGGGAAAGATATCTTGGGTCAAGAAGGTCGGTGAAGTTCAGGGTTTCTCTCTCATGTGAGAAGGCACAAGGTGCACACAGTCAGAGTTTCTCTCTCATCTGGAAGGGCACATGGTGAGCATGGCATCATCTGCTAGCTTCTTCTCCTGGCTTCCTGTTTCATGAAGTTCCCCAGGAGAAATTTTCCTTCTTCATCTCCAAAGGTCACTGGCTGGTGGACTCTGCTTCTTGTGGTTATGCTATTCTGCTCTGCTCTCTGAATTTCCTTTCTCCAAAATGTTTCCTTTTTCATAGGACTCCAGAAACTTACCAAGACCCACACAAATGGGTGGAGACATGCCGTCACCTAATCAAGTTTAAGAACCACTCTTGATTAAATCACATCTCCAGGGAGATGACCTGATTACTATTTCAAACACACAATATTGAATAGGGACTATTCTGCCTTTATGAAAGGATTTAGATTAAACATGGCTTTTCTCAGGGACAAACATCCTTTCAAACCAGCACAAGGACATAATGCTGATGAAATCAGTGAAACACAAAAGGATAGGTACCGCATGATTTCACTCTAATGACCATGGTAAAGGTAAAATCAGAGGCTTGTAATACAGAATATAGGGGATTTAGAAATACATGGAAGATAGAGATGGATGGACAGTTAATTAATGAGGTTGAACTTCAACATAAGAGAATAGATATAAGTGAATGCAGTTCACCATATTGAAGGTAAACATGATTGAAAGGGGTTGTATAGACCCATATGTCCCCCTGATTAACACTACAAATATAATAAGCTCTTGTATGAACTACTTCAAGGGTATGAATTTTGTACAAAGAGTGTATATGTTTGGGGTACAGGGGAAAAACTGCTATTGCATGCTATTGACTATGTTTAACAGGAAAACATTAGCAGTACCACAGCAATACTAGAAGTAAATAATGGAGGGAGGGAGAAGAGTTAAGGGGAGATTTGGATTTTCTATTTTTTAAAATAGTGTTTATTGATTATCTCACTTTTGGAACAATGAAATTATCTAAAACTGAGAGTGTTGATGGACTGTTGACTTTATATATTACACATGATGCCCAAAGAATGGAGTTGGCTGAAGGATGCACTGACTGAGAAGTAGATTGGTGAATGATGGTGTATATGTATGAGCAAAGATTGTGCTGCTACAAAAAGGAACAAAGTTGTGAGGCATGCAACATTGTGAATGAACTTGTGGGACATTTGGGGAGGCAAAATAAGCCAGAAACAAGAGCAAATATTGCATGTCTCATTTAGAAAATGCTTATAAGAAAACAGGGGCTTAGATTGTAAGCTCTTATAACAGTTACATTTAGTCTGAAGCAGTAACTGTTATTTCTGTTTTTTAAGAGACTGTTTTATATAGGCATAATGTGGTAGTTAGAGATAAGAATGAAGATGATTAAGTCAGGATTAAAGTAATTTAGAATACAGGGGTAAGGAAGACATTCTCTGTATTTTAGAACCTTATCTACTCTTTGAGGCCAAAGGAAGAAAGGTTCATTTTGTCCAGAACCTAGGTTTTCTGTAGCACATAATCTAACTCGACCTGTCTGGATAGGATTGTTTAAACAATCCAAACATAGGGAGCCCAGAATATTAAGGAGGTCCTTTAATTCTGTATAGTTTAATGTAATGCCTGGATACATCCCAGAGTATACTAAGCAGATAATAAAAAAGTATCAGCAAAGCCCCTTGAGGGATGGGAGAAAAAATATGAATATATTCAACTTTAACCCTGGGGAAACTCCCGACACTGTGTCAAACATTAGGGGCACCCAACCAATAGGCCAAGCCCTTGGTTCTGAGACTTGTCTTGTGAAGCTTATGTATGTAGTGGGGAAGCTTAGCCTACCTATAGTTATGTCTAAGAGTTACTTCTGGAGGACCTCTTTTGTTGCTCAGGTGTGGCCTCTCTCTCTCTCTCTCTCTCTCTCTGCCCAAGTCTTCAAGTGAAATCATTGACTTACCCCCTATGTGGGACATGACACCCAGGGATGAAAGTGTCCCTGGTGGTGTGAGAGATGACTCCCAGGGATGAGCCTGGCCCTGGCACTGTGGGATCAATGCCTTCCTGATCAAAATGGAGAAAGAAGTGTGACAAAATGTTATCAGTGGCTGAAAGAGTTCAAATAGAGTTGAGAAGCTATTCTGGAGGTCACTCTTATGCAGTTTCAGTTAGACATTGCTAAAATCATAGCTTGCCAACCCCCAACCAAACCATTTCTGCTACTCATAAAGAACATCTAGTATGTTATATAAGATTCTACAAAAGTTCCATGCACTAGGGTAACTTTCTAGAAACCTACTACCTCCAAATGGGCCCCCGCATCAGATAAGTATTGAAATGCAGAGAGCCCAGTCTTTCCAGAACATAAACCAGGTCCATCCCCCATCCCATATTATTAACAGCCCCTTTTGACAGAATAAGTTAGAAGGGGCATAGCCCAAATACCCCCAAAGAGTGGGAGTAAGATACAGAGAAGGTCAGTTTTAACAAATGAGTATGATTGCTCAATCATTATATTGGTATTTCTTTTAGTCTCCAGTATCTTAGAACAGCTAGAAGCAAAAATCTAATATTGTGGAAGTGTAACTATACAAAACTCTGAAATCTTTTCTACAACTGATTGTTGCAAAGTGCTTTGAAATTTATTGCTTTTTTTATATATGTTGTTTTTCACAAAAAAGAAAAAAGTTGATTGTGATGATAAATGCTCAGCTATATAATGATACTGTGAACCACTGATTGTACACTTTGAAGGATTACATGGTATATGAATATATAAATATGTCAATTAAAAATTAAGAAAAAATAATTGGGAGATACTATAAGGAGGATGAGATATGGTCAGAATAGGAAGGAACTTTCCAGAAATGTAACTGAGACAGAGTTGGCTTGTGACCCTGTTTTTTTATTTTGTTCTCTGTAAATTACTCTGAACAGAAGAGATGTGCAGTTCAATTAAAGCAACTGCACTTAAGTTATGGATGGATTTTCACGTGGAATCAGATCCACCACAGGCTGGTCTGATTCCTGGTATCTATCCTCTGTAGGGACTACCACCACACTGAGCCCCTTTTTTGGCATCCACAGAGGTTGGGCAGAGCTCTGGTTTGAAGGCAACATAGCAAAGGTGTTCTCAACTCCAGATAAAACATACTTATCTGAAAGTAATACCTTTCACACTGTAACATTTCTCAGAAGGCTGACATCAAAGGTTTGGGAATTTTCTGGATCTATAGGTGAACCCATCAGCACTATGATATGCCAAAACCAGTAATTTATCCCAAAGCCCAACTTCCAATTCAACAAAACTCCACTTACACTTCAAACAGAAGTCACAATTGAGTGAGATTCAGAGACTAATAAGACATATGTTACAGTGAACATAAAAAAAGTCTTGACTCACTTGACAAACACAAATTACACAAAGGAATGTATAATCAATAAAAGTTCAGAATAAATCTGAATGGAAAAAAATCCTCAAAATGATGTGAAATTAAAATGCTAACCTTGGAGTTACTAATTCTTTATTAGGAATTTCTGATTCCTATTCCAGTTAAGTAATGTAATTGTTATAACTTCTAGTGTTTCTAAAACTTACCCTCATCTGGCTCTCATCTTTGATGTAATGTGAGCCCTTCTGATAGTAATTGACTTTTAGGAAATACAAAGCAAATAAAGTTGGTGCTGGGCTGGCTCCATGTCTTTCCTGAGCAGTGGTGGTCCCCAAAGGAGGGCAAGAGCAGTTGTCCACCCTTCACCTATGGCCCCTGTCGGCACCTCGAGGCTGGGGGGTGATCTATTACCCCTTGGCTGGTTGACAGTTTGGGGGATTTAGCTCAAGGGAAATGAGGGATCCTGATTCTCCTGAGTGAAGACTTTCTTAGAGAAGCCAGAGAGTCAGGTTTTATGTTATAGAAAGACTGCTTTAGATTCCCATGGTTTAAAAGACATTATAACAATTACCTGGTATCTAAAAATATAGATTTGTGGAAAGGTGCTAAGTTAACCTCTAAATTGATCAGTGGGTTATAGCCAACTAAGACTGAAACATTGAAATAATAGTTGTGGGCGGGCCACGGAGGCTCAGCAGCTAGGAATGCTTGCCTGCAATGTCGTGTTTGATTCTCGGTGCCTGCCCATGTAAAAATAAAAAAAAAATTTTTTTTTTAATAATAAAAATAAATAAATAAATAATAGTTGTGTGCTTTGGTTTGGCACAGTAAAAAGAAAAATGAACCTCTTCTCTCATCTGAGCTCTTCTTTAGTGATTCTCTAATTGATGTCCTGGACTGAGGAGGTACAAGGAATGCCTAGGCATAATTCAGTCATTAATGAGTACATCTGACTGACTTTAGAATAAAGCATCCCATCTTCTCACTTTGTAAACTGTGTCTGACCAGATCTTTCAAAGATGGTTATGGCTCATTCTCACAGCTCAGAGAGGGTTCTCATCCACACCTTCCTGACATAAGGAGTGGTCTCCATCAATCTGGCCATGGCTGCAGGAGCCTGGTCCAGTGTCACTGTAACCACAAATTCTCCAAGCCTTCTGTTAGACTTGATCCCTCAGCTCCTTAAGGAGCTCCTTAGCCAGTTCTCCTGATCTGGAAACTTCCATGCGAAGATGGTCCCTTCTATATAAGGTCTGGTCAAGAAAACCAATAATCTCATGCATTATCTCATCAGTTGGAGCCATCTGCAATGAAAACAGAAGAGAAAGCAGGTTGACATTTGACAATCAGATTTGTCTCATTGCGTCCAAAGGACCTAACCAGCCCATCTCTGAAAAACAACATTTCCATTAGCTCCAAGGTAAAACACCCAGGTTTTTAATTTTGTTTTCAAGTCTGTTGTCAGAGGTTGGCTGTAAAGTAACCAGAGTAGTATCCTAATGAGTCTCCCCTCCTGAAGTGAGTTTCAGCTATGAAAGGAATGTCATTAGCCTTACAAAAGACCACCAGTGGGTACTGCTCTGAGATGGGAACAGAATGCTGGTGACAAGCTTTTGGGTTATAGCAGAGGGGAACAAAGGCAAATAAATGTGCCATGGTGGTATTTTCTGCAAAAGGCTCATACAAATATGAGAACTGGAAAATGTTGAAAGAAAAATGACACCTATTTCATACAAACAGCCCCTATACAGCATTCTCAGCATAGTGACCCTGTTCCACATTTTAAAAAATAAAGTTTTAACATGTGATTCTTACAAGGAGGTAGGAAACACAGGAATTGTTGATTTTGTTAATACAGCCTCAAGGCATTCTTAGACATTGGTGCCCATAAGTATTTTCTGAAGAATTATGGTTGAGTAAAAAGGACAGAAGGATGAGAATCTCACAACTTAGCAGTCCAGGAACCTATGGTGAATTTTTAGATGTGAACAGCGGTAAGAAGCTGTAGATGTTTGAAAGAATAACCTGCATATCCATTTCCTGCATGTCAGTTTATATAGAACTCAGTCAAATGCTTAATTAGCTGTATCCACCTGAGATCATGTTCCTCATGATTTCATTGGGCTCTTCTGGTGGGTGACCATGTGTCCTGGTTGACCAAGGTTTGGCCTGTCATGCATCTCAGGAAGACCCTTAGGTGCAGGTCCCCCTACCTCCTGATGCATAAAGACAGTTTATGCACCATGAGAGCAGTGTAAGTGACATGGCTCAGACATGGATGGTGTCAGCTAGACTCAGCTGGAAGCTTGGCCACAGGGGCCTGCCAGGGGACAGTGACTGACTAGGGCTGCCCCAACATGAGACAGGCCCTGTGGAAGGGAACTTCTTAATACATGGCCCCTGCCATACTCCTGGCCTTGAGCTTGCACAGCTCTTGCAAGCTAGATGCCAAGAGGGAGGAGGTAATGAGCTGGCATTGCCATTCTCCCAGCAGCAGGGCCTGAGCTAGCCTCTGCAGGGCTAAAGTTCCATCCACAAAGTCCATGAGAATGGGCACGAGGCCTGGTAAGGAAAATGCACCAACACTTCATAGTACAGAAGTGCCAACCTTTGGCTTTTTAAAATAACTATTTCAGGACAGACTTGGATTTACTGTGTTATTATATAGAGAGTACAGAGAATTCCCATATACCCCAAACCCAAATTTCTCCTGTTATTGGAATCTTATATTAGTATGGTATATTCATCACAATTAATGAACCAAGATTGACTCATTTTATTAATTAAAGTCCAGACTTTATTCTGATTTCTTTAATTTTTACCCAAAACCCCTTTCTTGCTCCAGGATCCAATCTGGGATTGAATATTAGATTTAGTCCTCAGATCTTCTCAAGTTCTTCTTGAGTGACATTTCTCAGACTTTTCTGTCTCTGATAATCTTGGCAGTTTTGAGGAGTACTAGTCAGCTTTGACTATCCTTCATCTGGACTTTGCCTGATGTTTTTGTCATGGTTAGACAAAACCCTAGGGAGGAACATCACAGAGGTGCAGTGTCCTTCTTACCATAGCAAGGGCACCTGCTGTTGACAGGACTTATCACCAATGACATGCACTTTGATTACATGGGCTGAGGAGGTGATTCTCAGATTTCTCCCCTGTTATTCTTTTCTCTCCCTTTCCATACTAACCTCTTTGGAAGGAAGTCACTCTTCATAGACCATATTTAAGGAGTGGGAATTTATGCTCCCCTCCTTTAGGGTGGGGTATCTATGTAAATTATTTGGAATTCTGCAAGGGAGATTTTTTCTTTTTTCTTTCACTTTCTCTCTCTCCATCCACACATCTTTCTTCCATCGTTTAATTTGTTTTTCTTTTTTTTCATGGTCAGGCACCAGGAATCAAACCCCAGTCTATGGCATAGCAGGAGATCATTCTGCCACTGAACCACCATCACATCACCCTCCATTATTTAATTTTTTGTGGCATGAGCAGGCTGTGTGGACTGAACCCAGGTCTCCAGCATGGCAGGTGAGAACTCTGCCATTGAGCCACTGTTGCCCACTCTGTCATTTAATTTTAACAACAGAGGCTCATGGATATTTATTCTATATTTTGTGTTATAATCCAGTACAACCTTATTTTGTTGCTTATACTATTCCATGGCTGGCCATAAGAGCTCTTTCAATTCGCTCCTGTGTTGCTTTGACATGCCCCCTTCATGGTGCAGTTTGTTGTCTTTTTTTTCTGAGTGATTCTTTATTCTGGCACTACAAGATCCTCCAGGATCATCTTGCAAATTTTCTGCATTAGTTCTAGAACCAGTCATTTATCCAATGATCCCTGCCTCCTTTCATTGAAGAACAGTATAAGAAACCAAGTTCTGGGCACTAGATGTGTTGATACTGGGGTGTAGTTGCTTCTAAGACCTCAAAGATGGAGCAAAGAAATATGTGTATATACACACAGTATAAATATTTCTATATGTACCATATGTATCTACATTAAGGTAAACATGAATTCAGTGATGTCTTCAAATCTCATTTCTTATGCTTGGCTCAATTTAGCCAAGTAACTTTCTACTCCATCAATGAGAAAGCTGTTTTTCACCATCTGCCCTCCGTTTACTTAAGGGTTCACCCTCAGTATATATGTATAGTGGTTTCAGAAGTGTTAACCCATGTCCCCATGAGAAAGAACTCCATCAACTAGAGGAATGTGCTCATGTACACTTAAGTACAGTCCCTTTTGCCTTTTGTCTGATAGACTCTACTCATTTCCAAAGTTACTAAGGTCAACACCTTATTCTCTTTGCTTCACATATTTGTAAAACATTGAGGCATG
>PVIY010061001.1:0-11406 GCA_004026745.1 Myrmecophaga tridactyla | reverse complement strand
AAGCCAGAATGTGAAGGAAGCCAAGGGAAGCCAAGAGATGAAAGCCAGCCTGGGAGAAGAAAACTGAGGAACCCCCACAGGAACAGAGGCTGAAAGCAATGGAGCCCAGGAGCAAGGGACCAGCAGATGCCAGCACGTGACTGCCCAGCTGACAGAGTGTTCCTGACCCATCAGCCTTTCTTGAGGGAAGGTAACCTCTTGTTGGTGCCTTAATTTGGACACTTCCACGTCCTTAGAACTGTAAACTTGTAACTTATTAAATTCCCCTCTGCAAAAGCAGTTTCAGTTCTGGTATATCACATTCTGGCAGTTTGCAAATGAACACACTCGGTTTTGGATTTCTAAGCCTCAAGACCAGGCGGGAATCTCTGTTCACTGTCCCAGGACATGTCCGCCTTTGGGTTATGGTCATCCCGCACCTGTCAGGTTCCCCAAAATTGCAGAGTCCCATCTACCCTCAGCTCTGCCACGGCCCCTGTGTCACCAATGGGGAATGTGGTGCAGGAAGGTTACCGGCCCGAGGGGCTGCACTCACAGCCAGGGGCGTCCCCACCCCAGCCCCATCATCTGCTCCGGGTTCTGCACCGATGGCTTATCTATCCAGCCACAGAACAGATGTGGCTGACGGCGATGCTGTGCTTGAAAGTGGGAAAACTTCTCGGTGTTTAAGTCCCTAAGGAGATAAGAGGCAGTGCAGATAGAGAAGGGGGCCAAGCCAGCCTGCCCACTCCCAGGCCACAGTGTCCCCAGGTCGCTGGTGCTGGGAGTTGCCAGGTGAGGCTGCAGCGCGACTCCAGGGCCACCTGCTTCCTGGGAGGCTCTCACCTGAGAACTAGGTGCCCCAAGTGGGAGGAGGGCGGCTGGGGGTGCGGGGCTGCCGGTGGGGGGAGCTGCTCTCCAGCAACTGCCCGTAGACTTCTGGGGATGAACCAAGCTCCTTCTCATCTCCCACGTCACTCACCTGGCTGGGGCGCCTCCCACCTCGCTGCATGGGGACCACCGGCTGAGGGTACCAGCAGGGGCTGCCACCTGGCCACGCCCTCCGTTCGCAGCCTGCGCCCCTGGTCCCTCCGGCACCTCCTTCACTCACAGGGCCTGGCTGCTTTACTGAAGGAGCAGGGTCTGGCTGACCCACCCACCGCTTTACAGCTGGGTCAAGCCCTGCTGGAAACCACTGTGCCCGCAGCCTCCACCTGTACCACCGACCGGCCGCCCTGGGGTCGGGTGTCTCCTCCAGGTCCCACTGGCTGTGGCCTCAGGAGCCCCCAGGGTGGGCGGGCACTGAGGTTGCTTTTTGCACATCAGAACCCTTCTTACATGCCATGCCCAGGGCCCAGGTTAGTGGGCCCGCTGAAAAACACACGATCAGTGAAAACAGGGACTCACAAAGATGCAGGCATGTGGCACAAGCCTATGTACCCACACCCCAATCTCCTGTACCTGCCATTGGGGGACCCTCCCCCTGCACCTTCCTGGGTAAACCATGCCCCCAGGGGCTCCTGGCCTCTCCTTCCAAGCAGACGCAAGGACACACTATCGGAGAGCAGAATCCTCTTAGAGTTAAAGCATTTTTCCTGTGAAAAGCTGTTTCAGCAGCAATTTTTTTTTTGGGGGGGGAAGAGTTCTCCATTATTGAGTCCAGAGCATTCCACTTTGTTTTAATTGAAGCCATTCTCTCTTAGCATTGAAATGTTAATGTACACATACCACTATTGCATTATGTAAAAATGTAACATTATTTATTAGCATTGAAGATGAAACAGTCATGGAATAACACTGAACTGTGTAGGTGGCAGATGGCGGTGAGCAGGTCTGGACAGAGAGCGCTCACAGGGGCAGAAAAGGCCCCCAGACTTAAAGTGGTCCAGGGAGGGAGCTGAGTGGGTGGGTCAATCTGGAGAGTTGGTCCCTTGGAGCTGGTTAGGAGAACTTCTGCTCCACGTTATTTCATGAACTTCTCACATGGCCCTTAGCAGAAGGGAGCAGGCTCTCCATTTAACAGAAGAAGAAAAGATTCTCCAGGTTGTCCTACTGGTATGACATGAGCTCAGGAATAACAAAATTAAAAATTGCATATTCTTAACCAATATGTTAAACTGCTTCTCAGAAAACAAAACCCAGAAAACTAAACTCCAAACTCTGTATCTCGGGCTTGGCTTAGGCTGCCGTGAGATCCTGCTCCCCAAACACCTGTTAAAAGGTGCTCCTATCTGTGCCACGCAGCTGCCACCCCTGCAGTGAACTGGTTCAAGAAAGAATCATCCACAGATGTGGAAATGAGTGTCAGAAACAAGCTGTTTCCATAGTGTGAAAGGTATGTTTTAAATACAAAGGGGCAAAAGAGTCTTTCCCTTCCAGATTGAGCAGAGACACAGCTTAGCTACGGCCACCAGACACAGATTCATTTCTGTGACATCCTTACCCCAAATGCACACACTTAATCTAATCACGGATGAGCAGCAGGCCAAATCGAGGGGCATGCTATGAAACAAATGGCCCATAATCCCCCCAAACGTCAGGGTCATGACATTTTGCGAAAGCTGGAGGTACTGTCCCAGGGTGGAGGAAGCTTTGGGGACTTCATGCAGTCCTGGACCGAAAAACAAAGAAACAAACACAAAAGCGTTTTCTTTTGTTGTGAAAGATGTCAGAGGAATTCTGATGAGGAATTCTGAATATCTGTGGGTTAGACAAAATATTACATCAATCTTCATTCCTGGTTTGGAGCACCATGCAGTGTCATGGTGACAAATGTCCTTGTTTTAAGGAAACAGACACTGATGCCTTTGGAAGTAACAGGGCTTTGTGGTGGCAACTTACTCTCAAATGTTCCCGAAAAAAGAACTAGAGAGAATGATAAAGCAAATATGGTAAGATGTCACAATTGGGGAAGACGGGTGAAAGGAGCATAGAAATTATTTGTGTTGTTTTGCAGCCTTTCTCTAAGTCTGAAATTTTTTCCAATTAAAAGGCAAAAACAGACAGCCTAGGGGTAGGGGAGGGGGGGAGACTGGTGGAAGCAATCAGCACCAGGCACAGAAACATCTGGCTTGCAGCCTTCCCAAGTATTCCAGGGAGGGTTGGAATTCCCTGCAGGCTTGTGGGGCTGTGGGGGTGCAGCGGCTGGGGAGGGGGCCCAGGGCGGGGCCAAGTTCATGGAGGAGAAGTCTGAGCCCCAGACCTGGGCCACAGGTGGGCCAGGGAGGGGGCACCAGGTTCCCTCTTCCGAGGTCCCCTCCCAGACCTCAGGTAGGGGACAATGGCCCCTCAGAGACACCCACACCCTCATTCTCGTGACCTGGGAATATGGCGAAAGGGGTTTTGCAGGGGACCTGGAGGCTTTTGACTTAGAGGTGGTGGGACATCCTGGTAGAAAGAGAGGTTGGAGGGACAGGAAACATGAGCAACCTGGCTAGCCGCCGCTGGGTTTGCACACGGAGAAAGGGGGGTCACAAGCCAAGGGACACAGGGGCCCTTTAGAAACGAGCCACCCCAGCCAACAGCCAGCAAGGAAGCGGGGGCGCCCCCCTGGCCACAAGGAAGTGGATTCCGCCAATGCCCTGGAGGAGCATGAGAGCGGATTCACCACCCCGAGCCCCAGAAAGGACCAGGGCCCCACGAACATCCTGATTTTGGCTTGTGACATCCCAAGCAGAGACTCCAGCTCAGCGAACCCCACTTCTGGCCTACAGGAGTCTGTGATACTACATTTGTGTTGGGTTAAACAGCTAAGTTTGCACTACCTTGTTACAGTAGCAATAGAAAATGGATACAGTTGTCTTGCCAAAGTGGGTGCAACAGTTTCCTGGGGCTACCAGCCCTGCAGAGCAGTGGTGAGGAGGCTCAAAACAGCAGACATCCATTCTCCCCCAGCTCTGGAGGCCAGAAGACAAGATGCCGGGGCTGGGGGGAGGGGAGTGGGTTCCCTGTGAAACCTTCAGGGAGAAGCCTTTTCCTCTTCTGGTACTCCTGTGTGACCTCATCTTAACTGGTCCCATCTTCAAAAACCCAACTTCCAAAGGTCGCACTTATGGGACTAGGGTGAGGTCTTGAACGTGTCTTTTTAGGGTGCAATTCAAGCCACAACAGTGGGTCCTCCATGCTCCCCAGATGGTTCTGGAATGAGCTGCTCCTATCCCGGAACCACTGGGCCGTCCTCCAGGCTCTGCTATCTATTTTATTTGTTTGGTTTGGTTTTTCTTTTTGCATGGGTAGGCACTGGGAATCAAACCCGGGTCTCTGGCATGGCAGGCGAGAAATCTGCCTGCTGAGCCACCGTGGCCCGCCCCGGGCTCTGTTATTTTTCTGGGCGGAGTAGGGTGCAGCCTGCCTGCCCACCACCCGCCCTCTGTCGGGGTCCTAGAACGGGCAGGGCCACTCACCACCATGCCCAGAGGCCCAGTCTTGGGACACTCCCCCTCCCCCACCACCGCGTCCCCTGCACTCCTGGCAGAGGGATAGAAGCCACTGGCTTCTCACCCACACCGTGAGCTGCCTGCAGCCTGTAAGTGCTGGGCCTGGGGCCGTCCTGCTTTCCAAGTCTTCCACATCCTCCAAGGCTGGATGGCTCAAGAGAAGCTGCCGAGGGTGGGCCACGGTGGCTCAGTGGCAGAGTTCTCACCTGCCATGCTGGAGACCCGGGTTCGTTTCCCGGTGCCTGCCCATGCGAAAAAAAAAGAGAAGGTGCCGAGCACCAGCCACCAGACCGGCCCAGAGAGATGCCAGGGCCAAAGGGCAGCCCTGTCCAGGGGCAGTGCAGGGAGCCCAGTGCAGCTCCCCCCAACCCCCCAGCCCCGAGCTCCCCTCCCCTGGCCAGCGGGTGTTTCCCCCAGTGACCCTGGAAGAATCTCAGGCTTGGCTCCCAGCGCTGGGGAAATTATCTATTGACAGGGCAGGCCTGGCATAGGGAGGCTGGCACCATGACAAAGAGGCACGGGGGCCTCCATTCCTGGCCTGTTTCATGGAGTCCAGGGGCGGGGGAGATCCTCAGACCCCAGGCCCAGAGGTGGGCTTTGTGTCTGCCCCTTGCAAGGGCCACTCCCGGCCCTGCCTTCCCTCCCCAGACCTGGTTTCCAGAGAAGCAGCAGCAAATGGGGTTGGCTGGGGTGGAGAGGTCAGGAGCCCCCTTGGGCTGGGCCTGCTGTCTGGATGGGGGGGGACAGTCACTCCTGCCCCTGGTGAGACAGAGTACCACCCCCGGTCTGGGGAGGCAGCCTTGACCCTGGACTGCCGCCCACCCCCACCCCAATGCCCATCCCCTTCCCAGCCCTCCATCCCCCTGGAGAGTGGCCCTGAACCCCCGACCACTTCAATTGCTCCTTTTGCCTCCATTCCCACCAGCAAAGGTGGCCTGGGCTCCCCAACAGTCCCCAGGCAGCCCAGCCTCTGTTACCCATCCACAGCCGGCTCCTTGCACCGCCATCTCACGGTACCATTTGTCACAAAACGCCTCCAGGAACTCAGGTTGCTCTGAGTGTTGCAGGAGAGGTCTCCCAGCTCTGTGCACGTGCCCAGCGTGGACCATTCCAAGACACGGGGTCACTCGCTATGAGGCCTTTTGCAACCAGCTTCTTCTGCCTAGCACCCATGTTCTCTTGCACACACACGCGCACGAAGCCCGCTCACATGCACAGACGCCCTCTCTTGCTAGCACACGCATACTCGCTCACACCTGGGCAGCCTCACTGCTGTCCCATGAGGTGATGACACTTAGCCGCTAGATCTTTTGGGGATCTCGGCTTCTAGCAGTTGGGGCCTGGGGCCGCCCCCTGTGGAGGAGTTGGAGGAGTGCAATGAAGAGGCAGAAGGGGGTGGCCAGGGGCACCTCCTCCCAGATACACGCAATCACACACAGATACACCTGCCACCTCCCAGCTGTCACCTGGTGGCCTTAGGCCCCCGGCACATCCTGTCAGGTTGGGAATCCTCCGGGAAGAGAGGAAAAACTGAGAAGCCTCCCAAGGGTTGGCTCTCCCTACCCCTTCTCCAGGGCCGGGGTCAGCCATGCTGGCCCTTGCCTGATACCAGCCTTCCTTGGGCCCATCTGGGGAGTAGGAGGCTTGGCCTGGGCGAGCTCCACCTGCCAAAGAGACCCGGCTTCTCTGCCCTCTCAGAGGGAGAGGAGGAAAAGAAGCCAAGTCACCCCCTCTTCGAGGACATCTCTTCTAGGCTTCCCACCCCCTGTCCTCACACTCCCACGCCATCTCCTCCAGGGAGACTTCTGAGAACCCTCAGATCAGTTTTCACCTGACTCAAGTGGCTAAAAGGCATCTGCTTCTACACCCTCTCTGGCCTGAGTTCCTGGACACTGGGAAGGGGGGAGGGTCGCACTGACTGTACCCGAGGGCTGGGTGGGCTTTTCCCCTCCCCTGGAGACTCACTTCTCCATCTTGGGGACAGCCAGGAAGAGATGTAGATTTGGTCTTAGGGCTCAGACTGGCCACCCCATCACAACTGTGTGACTTTCGGCATCAGTCCCCTCTCTCTGGTGCTCCCAGGTGAGCAGCCCCCCCCCCTTTTTTATGTTTGGTTTTTTTAATTAATTTTAAAAAATTAACAACAAACAAAACAATAAGATATCATTCCATTCTACATATATAATCAGTAATTCTTAATATCATCACATAGTTGCATATTCATCATTTTTTAGAACATTTGCATTGATTTAGAAAAAGAAATAAAAAGACAACAGAAAAAGAAATAAAACGATAATAGAGAAAAAAAGTTATACATACCATACCCCTTACCCCTCGTTTTCATTTACCACTAGCATTTCAAACTAAATTTATTTTAACATTTGTTCCCCCTATTATTTATTTTTATTCCATATGTTCTACTCTTTTGTTGATATGGTAGACAAAAGGAGCCTCAGACACAAGGTTTTCACATTCACACAGTCACACTGTGAAAGCTATATCATTGTTCAATCATCATCAAGAAACATGGCTACTGGAACACAGCTCCACATTTTCAGGCAGTTCCCTCCAGCCTCTCCATTACATCTTGTGTAACAAGGTGATATCTACTTAATGTGTAAGAATAACCTCCAGGATAACCTCTCGACTCTGTTTGGAATCTCTTAGCCATTGACACTTAGTCTCATTTCGCTCTTCCCCCTTTTGGTCAAGAAGGTTCTCTCAATCCCTTGATGTTAAGTCTCAGCTCATTCTAGGGTTTTTCTCAGTCCCCTGATGCTGAGTCTCAGCTCATTCCAGGATCTCTGTCCCACATTGCCAGAAAGGTCCACACCCCTGGGAGTCATGTCCCATGCAGAGAGGGGAAGGGTGATGAGACTGCTCGTCGTGTTGGCTGGAGAGAGAGGCCACATCTGAGAAACAAAAGAGGCTCTCTTGGGGGTGACTCTTAGGCCTAAATTTTAAGTAGACTCGACCTATCCTTTGTGGGGTTAAGTTTCATATGAACAAACCCCAAGACTGGGAGCAGCCCCCTTTCTTTAGGGCTCTCAGGGGCCACAAGATCCCTCCCAGGTTGGGTGAAGTTTGCACGTGTGATCTTTTCATAGGTGCTTGGAGCGTGACCGGTACTTGGTGGCTCTTCTCCCACCCTCACCCCCTGCTCTTCTCTCTCCCGGTACCCTAAGAACTTCACTGCCGGGCACTGCCTGGCTTCCTGGGGGAGGTGGCCAGGCAGAGAGGAACAGTCAGCAGCAGTCCCTCCTCCAGGCCCGGATTATTAACTACTGGGGTACATGGGCACTTAACCTCTCTCCCTCCTCCTCCTCTTCCCCATGCCCCCCCGGTTTTGTCCACGCCAGCCTCTGGCCTCTGCAAGCCCTCACTGGCCCTCACCCGCCATTCTCCACCTTGTGCCAGAATCCCTTCCTAAAATGTCCATTGGGCCCTGTCTGCCCCCTGCCTAAAATCCTGTGCCACAATTCAACGGGGGAAAGGAGAGTCTTCCCAACAAATGGTGCTGGAATAACTGGGTCTCCATCTGCCAGAAAAAAAAGCCAAACAAATAAAAAAAAAAAAACAACATAAAACCAGAAACCAAAATAATCCTTTGATCCATACTTTGCAAAAATGAACTCAAATTGGATCATTGGCCAAAACGTAAAACCTAATGCTATAGGACTTCTAGAAGAAAATTTTCATGACTTTGAGTTAGGCAAAGATTTCATAGATGTAACATACACCAAAAGCACAATCCATGAAAGAAAAAATTTGATAAACCGGACATCATCAAAATTAAAAACTTCTGCTGACAGACTCTTCACTAAAGAAGATATTTGGATGGCAAATAAGCTGGTGAAAAGTTGCTCGACATCACCTATCATTGGAGGATGCAAATGGCAATCACCTCACACCCACTAGAATGGTTGAAATTTAAAAACCTGACGTTACCGAGTGTGCCCGAGGGTGTGGAGCCACTGGAAGTCTACTCATTGCCATGGGAAAACATTTCCCCAGTTGCTTGCAAAGTTAAACACATTTACCATCCAACTCTGCAATCCAACTCCCAGGGATTTACTCAAGTGAGATGACAACTTCTCTTCATACAAAAATCTTGCACACAGAAGTTTATGGCAGCTCCCCACTACATGGGACATGAGATTCAAGTCTCCCTGGCCACGTGGGAGATGACTTCAAGGGATGAATCCAGACCTGGCACCATGGGATCAACAATGCCATCCTGACCAAAAGGGAGAAAAGAGGTGTAACTAATAAAGTATCAGTGGCAGAGAAAGTTCAAATAGAGTCAAGAGGCTACCCTGGAGGTTGCTCTTACGCAAGCTTCAATTAGACCTTGCTACCTATCATAACCTGCCAACCCCCAACCAGGACCATTCCAGCCAATCCTAAAGAATACCCAGGGCAATATATAAGGTTCCACAAGTGTTCCATGCACTAGAATAACTTTCCAGAAACCTACAACCTCCAGATGGGTGCCTGGTCCAGATAAGTCCTGAAACCTAGCCCAGACTCTCCAGAACATCAGATAGTTCCATCTCCCTACCCCATATTAGTGACAGACCCTTCCAATATAAAAAATTTGGAATGGCCATAGCCCAAACACCCCTAAAGAGAGGGATGGAAAGATCAAAGGCGATGGTGGAGTTATACAAAGAAGTTATACAAAGAAGATGATGGAGTTAACAAAAGAATATGAATGCTGAATCATTAAATTGATATCTCTTTTAGTCTCCAGTATTTTAGAGCAGCTAGAAGTAAAACCCTAAAACTGTGGAACTGTAACCCATGTCAAACTCTGAAATATGTGGTGCTGTGCTTTGAAATTCATAGCTTTTTTGTATATATGCTATTTTTCACAAAAAAGAAGAAGAAAAAGTCGATTGTGATGATAAAAAATATTTAAGCCTTCTAGCCTCTTATATTCTAGAGCAGCTAGAAGGAAAATCTGAGAGGATCGTATTGTAGCCCATGACAAACTCTGGGATCTGTCCTGTAACTACTTGTTGAAGAGCGCTTTGAAAACTATTGCTTTTTTCTTTCTTTGTTTTGTATATATGTTATACTATACAATAAAAAAGTTAAAAATAAAAAGTTTATAGGAGCTCTAATCCTTAATCACCACAACCCCCCAACGACCCAAATGTCCTTTAAGGGGCAAATTGTGCAGGTACGCTCTGGTCTTCAAGTAGATGTTCAGAAGAGTGCATGCTGCAGGAGTCCATTCCTATGACATTGAGGGACAGACAGACAGATTACAGAGCCAGAAAACCCATCACTGTTTGCCAAGGACCGGATGGGGAGGGCCTGGCTAGAAAGGGGCCCTGGGGCGCATATTTTCCGTGAAGGGAAGGTCCCTGTCCTGACAGGGATAGGGTGGTCTGTAAACACTTGGGAACTTTAAAGTAAGGAGCATTTTTCTGCCTGCCAAGGCCGTCTTAACATAAAGGACGGGGAAAATGCGCGCACCCGCAGGCGTCCACTGTCCCTGCACCCCGGCTCGGGAGCGGTGGCCAGGCCTGCGGCTCCATCCAACAGGCTACCCTCCCAGGCTGCAGCCAGGCGCCCTTCCCTCGCCCCAGTGCCCCGCAGGCGGTCCCTGCTCATCCGTCCTCCCCCCACCCCACCACCGCGCCCCTCTCCCCACAGGGGCCGCCGGGGCCATTTGGAAATGTCCTAAGGGGCGAGGGGCTGTCACGCGCTGGCGGAGCCCGGGAAGCGCGGGTTGCCGAGGCCGGGCACCTCCCTCTCGCGGAGTCCCTCCCGCGCGCGCCCCCGCCTAGCGGTCGGCCGTCAGAAAGGCGCGCGCCGTCGCCTTTAACGCAGGCGGGGGCGCGCGGGGGCGGCGGGGGCGCGCACAGCCCGCTCGGGCTCGGAGGCGGCGCGGTTCCCGGGCGGCGGGAGCTGGCACCCGCCCGCATGGCCAGGGCGCCGTGGCCGTTGCGGCTGGGCCGGGGCTGAGCAGGGCCGACGGGACCGAGCTGGGCCGAGCGGGGCCGTGCGGGGTGAGCCCCGGGCCCCGCCGCAGCCCCCGGCCCGCGCCCACCATGCGGCGGCTGCGGCGCCTGGCGCACCTGGTGCTCTTCTGCCCGTTCTCCAAAGGGCTGCAGGTAACGGGGCGCCCGGCCCCGCCCTCTCTGGCCCGGAGCTCCCCACCCCCACCCCGCCCCACCTCCCCGCCCCCTCCAGCCGCCGGTCCCCCACCCGGGCCGTGCGCCCCCGGGCAGTGCAGGCCCGGGTCCCTATTGCGGCGCGCTCGGGCCGCGCGGGAGACCCCAGTGGTTTCGGCAGCCGTGGGGGTGGGGCCCGGCGGGGCCGGGGGGTCACTGGTGTCAGGACAAAAGGGGTTAATGAGGGCTGGGTGTGGGGTAGGGCCTTGGGAGACGGCTCGGGATTCCGGGTGCCTAGGGCTGGTTGGGGAGAGCGGGGGGATGCGGCCCGCGGATGCTTCTATGGCACGTCCCTGCCCCTGGGCGGCGGGAAGCCCTCCTCCTCCCCGGCCACCTACCCCCTCAGCAGGGCTGGACCCTGCTTCCTGAGGCTCCGCGCCATAAAAAAGAAGTTATTGCCTATATTCCCTGCTTAAGAAAACAAGGTTTTTTAAGAAAGGCCCTAAGAAGGACCTAGCAACCCCCGCCCCATCACCCTCCGACCAGGCTTGCCCCCAGCTGACACTGTGCAGGAGTCTGCCTTGCCCCTACCCCACGGTGACCTTGAGCAAGTCCCCTTCCCTCTGGAGGCCTGGCTTCTGACCGCCCCCTGGGTTCCAGCACCAGGACTCCTGCTACCCTGTGCTTTGCGGTGATCCCAGAAGGGGCCCTCCCACGCCCTATAGGCTCAGGGCCTGCCATGGAGGAGCTGGCTCTGGTCGAGCCCACCCACCTTCTCAGGCAGCCAGGGCTGTCCTGGGGTTAGGGCAGGAAGGGCCCTCCCGGACTCATGGCCTTTGCCCAGGACCCAGCTGGCCGCAGAAGGG
>PVIY010061000.1:0-11403 GCA_004026745.1 Myrmecophaga tridactyla | reverse complement strand
CCTTCACAGAATGGGGTTAAGTGCAGAAGCAAGTATTGAGGCTCGAGCTCCATAGCAGGGAAAGTTCACAGTCAGAGATCCAAGGGACAGGGTGGGCAGGTAGGCAGATGCCAAGCCCACAGCTGAACTCGAAAATCCATGGATCTCCCAGCAACCTGTGCCTCCCTGGACTGAAAGGCAGGTAAAGGCTGGAGAGCAGCCTATGAGGGTAGAAGCAGGGCTCAGGATCAGAGCGGGGTCCTTGGGAGGGCATGAGATGCCAGTTGCCAGCAGGGGGCACACTCAGCTCACATACCCACAGCGACGTGGGCTCTGGTTCCTCGCCCTGCCGTGGGGGCACCCAGGGGTTGTTTGCCCCCTTCCAAGCCTCAGGCAGCAGGGAGAGGGTCCCACGAAATGTTGCTCTGGATACACCACTGGTCATGATTACATCTGAAAGCCATGACTGGAACGATCGCCTTTGTTTTTCTTGTTTTTTGTTTTGTTTTGGAACAATTGCCTTTGTGGAACAGGAGGAGAAGCCATAAAGAGCTTGTCTTTTGGTGAGATTGGTTTTATACTTTTTTCTAGAAGAGGAGAATGGGAGAGTGAAGGCTATCCTCCTCCTGGGCTGGGCTGTGGACAAGTCTTCCTTGCCCTGCAGGGAGGGTGCACCCAGCACTTTCCAGCTAGTGAGAGGGAACCAGCAGCCTGGATCCCAGGAGAGCTGAGTGCAAAGGCCAGGCTGGCCTGGCTCAACCGGAAATGGCAGATCACTCTCCCTCTGCTGCCAGCTTTCCTGGACCGCGTAAACAGGAATCTCAGGGCAGAGGAGGTGAAATGAGCATCAGAAGAGCTGGACTTGCTTTCTCCTGGGCAGAGAATCAGCCCAATGAGCTTCCCTCACCATCACAGTTCTCCTAGGCTCAAGAGAACCCCTACCTGCAGACTCTTAGAGCTCCAGACTGAGGGCCCACATGCTCATTTTCCTCTCTTCTCTCCCCCAAGACGATGGGGCCATCAGGGTCTGGAAGAACTTTGCTGATTTAGAAAAGAACCCGGAAATGGTGACTGCATGGCAGGGGCTCTCCGACATGCTGCCAACAACACGAGGTGGGTCTGCAGCTCCCCCCAGGGTAAGAGTCCTCCCGGTGCTGCTGGGGGCATTGCCAGGACCACGCCCTCCATAGCCGTGGTCGTCAGGTGCGCTAAGCATTAACCTGCAGCTTCCGTCCACCAGCTGCGACGCCCTCAGACATGGGGATATGGGTACTCCTGCCCTGATCTGCCTTGCCACACCTCACCGCGCTGCGCCCAGTGGCCTCAGCCACATCACTGATTTCCAGCCGCCATCCTCGTTTGGAAGCCACGGGCTTGGCCATGATAGACCCTTTAAGCAAAAAGACCTCATTCTTTTTTGGTGTGATCATTGCAAAATGGCTGAGTGAGTGTCCCTCCTTTGCACCTGGGTGATGAGACTAAGGGCACTCAGGCAGACCTGCCATGAGCAAAAGCAAGAGGGGTCTCTGCCCTTGGAGCTGAGGCCCCAGGGTCTTTGCCCCTCTCTGTGTGTGGCTTTGTATGTTATCTCTGCGGCCTGCCTGCTCATCTTCCTTCTGCCTTCCTGGACCACGGGTGTGGGGCACCCAGCACCCCGGCCTGGGCAGAAACCCTGACTTACCTGTTCCCAACCCAGGCCGGTCCCTCAAAGGCAGGTCCGGGTGGTCAGCATCTGTGATGAAACCACTGACTCTCAGGTGGTGGCTCCTGTGTCCTGACAGCGTTGCCGCAGCTGCCAGGGTCAGACCGTTCCAGTCCTGCAGATCTCCTGCAGCCAGGGAAGTTTGCTTCTGGGAATCATTGTCTCTTCTCAGCGTGATCCTGAAGCTGCTGTGATTTTATTGGATGCAAAATTTAAAGCTTAAAATACATTGCCCTGGCTCGGTCCTCTGGTGGCCTGTGGATCCTGCCTGTCCTGTCCTTGCTGCCCTGTCTGTCCGGGGTAGGGAGCCTCGGGCTGCGTGGTCTGTGTTGCACCCCTCAGGTGTGCTGCCTTCTGTCTTCCCTCCTGTCCTGAGTGCTGCCTCGGGCACATGCTGACCCTTGGAGGCAGCTTCATGTGCAATGCCCCTGCCACACTCCACTCCAGGGTCAGACTTCCTTCTGCAAAGTCAAAGGGGACATAGCCAGGTTGTCCATTTCTTGTCAGGGCAAAGATAATAACCTGTAACCTGCCCATCCACGCACCTGGGAGTCCTGGCCCCGGAGCCGATGGAGGCGCCACGGTTGTCATACCATGTCCTTCCAGTCCTGTGTTCTGCTTGTGTGTTGGAGCAGAAGCATCCCCCTGCTGCCATGTGGTCCCTCGTTCTTGCGCGTTGATGTAAGGTGGCCAGCCCCTGCCTGGGCTGCCTCCTCCTCTCTGAACTCATTGGTGTTCTTAGGCTCTCACTGCACAAGCTCACGCCAGGACTTGTACTGTGAGGCTCGAAACATCTCCTGAGAGATGGTCTGGACCCGCCACAGGCTCTGCATGCTCTCTGGGCTGGAACCCTTGTTTTGAGACATAGGACACAGCAGCTTCCACGAGAGCTGCTCCTCAGCATGCCAGGCACCCATTGATGTCCTGAGGCGGCAGGTCCCAGAGGCTGTGGTCTCTGTGGACATGCACCTGTAGCCCTCTTACTCCCTTCTGCAGACGCTTCATGTGCCATCTGCTCTGGGCAGCCATGGGCTCCACCTGCACCTAGGGGGCTCCTGCCTTTGCGTGAGAAGAGTGTCTTTGGGGGTGAGGCTCTGGCTTCCATCACATCCCCCAAGCGTCCCAGACCCAGGGGGATGTCTGCCCGTTGGGGGGAGCCCTTTGGAGCCCCCTTCACCATTCCTCCTGCAAACCCCAGGGAACATCAAACTCTTCTGTACACCGTGGGAGATGGTCCAGGGACGGGGGGAGATTGGTCACCACACACTCAGAGAGCACAGCGTCCCATGGACCAGAGGAGGGAAGCCTTCTAGAAAGTTTTTTCAGTCCAGTGTACTCATCTCTGGTTACAAAGCTACTTGCCCCTGTGTCTTCTCGTTCTGAGTTCTCTCTGCTTGGAAATTGCTATCATGGAAACTCGTATGAAAATGAGACTTGATTCCATTATTTGTGGCTGAGGAGAAGACACCTTCTTGCAGGAGCCCAGCCCTGGTCCTTAGCCATCTTGTGAACCATGTGGAAGCTTCAGGCATCATCGTAAGGTGTCTCTAGCTCAAGTATATTCCCACCCATCCTCCACCCAACCCAGGACACACATGCCCTGTCAGAGGCAATAGAGCTGGAGGCTGACCGGGGCCAGGGCCATCCGCTGAGCTGAGGACATGGTGCATGGAGACGGAATCAACGCCAATGATGAGGCTCCTCACCTGGAAGCCCAGTGTTGGCAGAGGTGCCTGCGCTCAGGGGCCATCCTGGACCCTCCTCGCTGACCCTGGGCTGGCTGTTGCTGTTTTGCCTCTCAACTAAGACCTGAAGGCCACTCTTGGGTACCCAGCCCTGGGCCTGTCCTTAGTTGCAAGTCTCCCCTCGGTGCTCCCAAGCTGCCCCTGGGCTTTCCTTAGCTAGAAGTCTTCCCTCTCTGCTCACCCAGCTGGCTCTGGGCATTTCCTGTGAGCTCTCCCTACTTGCTTTCACTTATCTTGGTTCTGGCTCTCTAACAGCACTAAAGGAGTCCTCTCTCTGCTCAGCCCATCATGGAGCTCTGGGACAGCACGTGTCAGTTGGGCTGCACAGACTGGGTGCATTTCTAGCCTTTGCCCTCCCAGAATGGGCCTGCCTTTCCCCCACACCATGCCCGCCCCCCATGTCCTGGGTAGACTCTGCTTGGACGTCCCTAGAAGCTGGGCAATGTGAGGCATTTTAAGTCATATTTTCACATTGAGCTGTAATGCCTTCCAAATGCCGTTTGGAATGAGTCCCCTCCTCTTCCTCCTCCTTTTTTTTCTTTAGCCCAAAAAGCCTGCTAAGTGAACTTTCTCCTCTGTGGAGTACATGTTTGTCTAGGTCCCTGACCATCCCAGAACAGCGGGTCCTCTTTCTCTGGGCCGCAGGCTGCTGTGGACTTGCCCTTCTTGTCTGCCCTCTTCCCCATTTTCTGACTGTTTGGGTTGTTCTCCTAACCTTTTTTGGTTCGTATGCTTGATTTGGCTAACTTTGCTTTGGCTGGCCAACTGACCCTTGCCTCAATCCCATAACCCCTATTTCCTTGTAGGTCAGGCCTGAAAGTTTTCTATCAGTCTTGACCGCAGTAAGCAGGGAGGTGAGTGCCCTCCCTCTTCTTCCCAGGGCCCTCCGGGAGGTGGGAGAGGCTGGGAGCCTGGCCCCTCCCTCACTAGGTAGCTCTCGTTCCCCTGAGGCTGCATTCTTCAGGGCTGGCAGAGGTCCAGGGCTGCATTTTCTGGTCTGTGCCACCCCTTCATCCCCAAGTCTGTCATCCATGCTACAAGATGCCACAGAGACACCAACTTGACTAAGGAGTGCACGGCTTCCATTGGGTATTTTGGGTAGCTGTCTGCAGCTCCAAGAAGAAACATGGAGAAAGGACCGTCCCTCAGGCCAGGCCTGGGCCTGGGTCTCCTCCTTGTTCTGAAGGCATTGGCCAGGCCGGGCTCTTCCCCACAGGCCTCACTCTGAGCCACTGCATGGAAGGCAAGTGCACCGCGCTCCTCTCCTTCCAAGTCGCTTCCCACTCGCCGAGGAACAGAACACTGCCCAGTTTTGAGCCAATGGAGTGAGGAGTCACCTTCAAGCAGAACGGCCCCCGCTTCGCCGACGAGGCCTCCCCAGGAGGCGCGAGTCACGGGTCACCAGAACAAACACCTTCACGCCGACATTTGTTTTCACTAAGACTTTCCAAACAGAACTCATCTTTTCTCAGTTTGAGGCAAAGCCACCTGAAGCATCTGTTACCATCAGAAAAAAATCCATATATAAATTTGATAGTTACCAAACATCCATATTGCAACTACCGTTGGATACATGGCGTTAAAACTGGGTCAACAAACTTAAAATAAGTAATGACCAAAATGAGTCCTTTTTCTATCTTAATCTTGCAGTTTTGGTAAAATGTGCAGAAGTGGAGCTTTACTGATCCAGGCAATCAGTACATTTTCTGAACTTTAATTTGCAGAAGCCATGTTTCAAGGTATGACCGCCTTCAAGTAAAATGTGTTTGTCGTGGTCTTTCTAAGGACAGCATTAATCTCCTAATCTCTAGACACAAACGGAAAATGGACTGCACCTCCAGAAGGGGGTGGTAGGACATACGAGAGGGTTTCTCCAGAAAGAGCCCATGGTGGCCTTCTCCAGGTACCCCACAAAGTGAAGCCAGAGGAGGCCTTTCTTGGCCCAGGCCTGGGCAAGGTGGAGGCTGCGCAGCTCCTTTTCCCGTCATTTTCAGCTCCTCAGCTGGAAGTTGGGGGCTGCTGTCGAGAGCAGCCAGGAGTTCTCTGGGCCAAGCTTGTCAGACAATTGCAGTGCAAGGCTGTCTTTTGAGACCCCACTCATCATTTCCCCGCCCCCAGGACATGACTGCAGCAGCCTCTTCCAGTACAGTAGGAGAGCATATGGCCTTTGTTTGTGTCGATGCTGAATCTTAAGCCTGCGGTTAATTTTTTAAATTCATGAACTGGAAGTAAGAAGAGTGCGAGCCACATGATGGCTACAAAAGAACAATGGTGGAGATGAGCAGGAAGGCTCAAGAGTTGGGATTCGTGGCAGCCACAGCCTCCCTATGCTCACTGGGGTTAGGGATGGGGAGATGGAGTCTGTAGGAAGCTAAGGGCATGCTGTCACCCTCCAAGATCCCTCAGGCAGATCAAGAACCTAAAATTAGCAAGACACTGGGAAGGGAATTACCCTTTGGGTGTGCTGTGAGTCAGAGAAGAGCAGGGTGCTGGCAGCTCCCTATAGGCTCCTGCCTGCCCCCTCCCACCCATGAGGTGTCTATCAACCGTGACACCCCCCAGGGGCGGCAAGACCCAGCCCTCCTCTCTGGGAAGCAGCCCCTGTTCCTCTGTGGGGAGGAGAAGGGTTCAGGTGGGAAGGCGGACACCCTCCAGAATGCGTACACCCTCCAGAATGCGTACCAGGCTCCCTTGGCTGCAAACGCCCACTCCCCTCCCTTCCTCTGAGCCCAGAGTCCTAGGCGAGGCCGCAGGAATCAGGTGGCATCGTTGGCTGGTGAGCTTCCTCCCCGGGAACAGGGGTTCCCTCAGGCCCTGGTTTCTATGGTCAGCACACGAGCCTCTGCTGAACCAGCCACATGCCCTCCTTGCACCACGGCATGGGCTGATGTCCAAAAAGTGTGCCCAGGGCCCCAGAGGAGCACAATATGAGCCTGCCAAAAAGGCTCCGTGTCATGTCCCGGGATGCTTGGGCACCACCTATGGGCAGGTCCAGGGCTGCTTTGTCGGGGGCGGGGCTGAGGGCTGGTGGCTGCCACATGTGCTCCCAAGGGCTTTCTGCTGAGACCAGGGTGCTCCAGAGTCAGCTCCGGCCAGCTCCGACCAGCAAGCCCTGGGGTCAAATGCTGCCACTGAAGGCTGAGGCTCCAAAGCAAACTGTGCTTCTCCTCTTCCCCTCACTCCTGCTTTGCTGTTCCTTATCCTACAACTATCCACGCTCCATTTATTTATATTTTAAGGAAGAAAACAGCTGTTTGGCCAGGACAGTTGTGTGGGCCCTGTGTTGAGGATAAAGATGTGCAGAAATTACAAACCTCCCATATGGCATCCTGGGAGGAGGGTCCTTTCTCCCCAGATGCACCATCCCTCATATATGGAAGGGGGCCATGAAGCTCTGTGCTGTGTCCTGGGGTACTGTGGTCAGCCCGCCTGGGACACGGCACAACCTTAGCAGCCAGCACCCAACTCCGGCACAGAGCCAGACCCTAGCAGGGCAGGTGGGGTTCGTCAGCTACATGAAAGCGGGCCCGGGAGGACGGAAAACCCATGCGATTTCTCAAGATATCAGCATGAACTGGGAGGGAGCCGTGCAGCCCCCAAGCAGAGTCGCCCTTTGGGGGCGTCCAGGGCAGCTGGTCTACTTCTGCAAAATCAAGCTGCCCCAGACAGTGGCCAGAGACAGAGCATGGGTTCAGGCTTCTCTTCCTCTCCATTCCTCCCCAGGGTGGATGCCAGAGCAGTGTCTGGCGGGGCACATGTTGGAGCGATGGGTGCCCAGGGCGTTCCCGTCTGCGGTCATGGTGCTCTTCCCTTCAGCACCACCAGCTGTCCGCATTGTTCCTTCTGCCTGGCACATCCGGGGAGGAAGGGTCACTTACTTCATCATCTTTTAAAAACTCACGATGAATCGTACCTTCCACTGTGTCTAGAAATTAAACCCAAAACATGGGGTTTGGTCTAGAAATTCCCAGAAGAGAAGAGCCAGGGCTATGCAAGTTGCAGCTGCGTTCTGTTCCCAGGTGGCAGGAACACCAGCGGAGGCTGGGCAGGGGCCAAGAGAGCCGTAGTTAGAGGAAGAGGCTGCGTGGGCCCCTGCTGATCACCCTAGCAGCTTCTCAGTTGATCTGCACTCACCTCCCTGAGACACGGGGGCCTTTTGTCCTAGAAAACACTGGGATGGGTTGGCTGTTGCAAAGGTAAGTGCAGTTAAGGAAATAGCCTTCAGGATTCCCAAGCTATGGACTTGGGTTTTGTTTTCAACGAGAGCCCAAGAGCGAGGCTGCCCTAGCAGGGCTGATACCAAACACACCTCCTCCCCGGCAGGCGGGCAGGTGGGCAGACAGCAGCCCCACATGGGCACGAGCGTGGCCGGCAGAACGGTGTGGTGACATTGCAGCCTACAAGCCCCAGCACTGCCCTGTAGGCCTTGGGCAGGTGAAGCATCCTGACTCTCGGATGGCCCAAGCCCCTGGCGTCCCGTGACCCCTCAGGTGTGGCTGAGAAGCAGTGCTGCCCCAGAGGCCATCCAGCCATAGTTTCACCAGAGGAATGGCTGCAGGGTGGACACGGTGCAGGCTCAGTGCTGTGAAGGGAGGCCTGGGACAGGCAGGTATCCTTGGCTCCAGCAACCAGCCAAGGGAAGGCCGTGTGTCGTCAGGCTCCCTGAGAGTTGTGTCCCTGGAAGAGGTTGGGGAGTGCTGCCTCAGAGGGGCCAGTCCACGTAGGGGGGCCCTCTGCTCCTCCCTGAGGACCGCGGCCGGTTCATTCCCTGAGCACACACCACAGTTGGGACAGGTCTGACCATGAATCTTTTGGGTTTGTGTGTTTGTCCGCTGTTACAAAGCCTCACAGGAGGTATACATATGGGGTTGCTTTTAGCTTCTCGTGTTTTAAGCAGAGCATTTCATGAGGTTGGGACCCCTGCAGAGAATCCAGGGCCTGATCAGACCCCAGGGCACCAAGAGAGCGTCAGTTTGTCCCAGGCAAGTTCCCAGCTTCCTCGCCAGCACGCCCAGGCCGTGTCCAGCGCCCTGCCGGCCAGCATCCATGCCCTGTGTCAGCCCTTCTGAAGAGGGACGTCTGAAGAGTCTGGGTGTGTGTGCACACGGGTGTGAGCTCACCCTCATGTGTGACTGTTTTTACTCATCAAACCACAGGAAATTATCATCCTCAAGTAGAGAAACAGTTGGAAGCTAGGGCCTCACCTGCTGCCAGACGAGGGCTCTTGTCCCACGGCTGTGAAGATGCTGACAGGTGCCCACGCTCGGTGTTGCCAGGCCATCCGGATGGCCATCCACTTGGCTCTCAGACAGAGACCACCACTGTTGGCTTAGAGCTGGGGCCTGCATCTCCCTCTGGAGAGGGCACCCGTGGGTTAGTCTCTCAGCGCCCCCAGAGGGCGTCTAGGTCACACGCAAGGCAGTGGTGGCCCTTTGTCAGCGTGGCTGCTGGCATTCCCGGGCCGCATGGCCCATGTTCCCTCCTACCGTGGGGAGGCTGGCAGCCTTCTCTGGCAGGGAGCCCGAGAAGAAGTGGCCACACGTGGCCTGGCCCGTAGGCAGCCCCCAGCGAGCACAGCATAGAGGAGAGCAGATCAGTCATAGGCTGGCTGATGGGAAATCCCTCATGTGCCTTTTTGTCATATGCACAAACTCATCCAAGCTGTCCCCGCACCCCCAATTCACTCTGTTAAAAGGCATGTCCTGCATTCTGCATGTCACTGGAGCTGGAGAGGACTGCTTTGGAAAAAGTATAGCTTTTGCAGTGGGGTAGGTAGGTAGACAGACAGATGTGTCACCCTGGGTGCATCCACCCAACACAGGCTTGTCTCGCATTCCAAAGTGCCTCTGCTGCTCTAGCCTGCGGTTGAGGAGCCTTGAGCGAGTCCTGGGACGCCCCAAGGAACCCCAGTATAAGCACGAGCAACACTTTGCCTGTAAATTAAGTCCAAGCAAGGCCAAGCTTCTAGTCTGTGGTGTTTCTTTCCGGTGTGCTTTCCTTTTCATGGAGGCTGCGTTCAGAAAATGTTCAAAAATCGCTTGGAAAAAAAGAGAATGGTGGCCAAAGATTTGGTGTATTGTGTGTTGGATGCACAAGGTTGTGCAGGGCGCAGGGGATGAGGTGGTTGTAGCACCAGGGAGGAAACTTGAGGCCCTAAAGTCTGCTGGGAGCAGTGGGAACAGGGAAGGTAGGAAGGGAAGGAATTACTGTGGGGGAGAGAAACGGGGCCAACCCTGGACCCCTGACAATGGCCGTCCTCTCCTCTAAAAAGGAAAGGAGGGTTGCTTTCCTTCTTTTTTTTTTTTCTTACATTTTTGTTTGCTTATTTTTAATTAAAAGAAAACCTTAATACTCCCAGACAATCATATTTCTATAGTTCATTTTTCTACTTTCGCACCTTTTCTTCTAGCATCAAATCCCTAATACCGCCTCTCTAGTTCTTACTCTCAGTGATAAGCTTGCTTTTTTTTTTAACATTTTTTATTGTGAAATATAACATATATACAAAAAAGCAATAAATTTCTAAGTGTTTTGTAACAAGTAGTTATAGAACAGATTTCAGAATTTGATATGGTATACCTGTTCACAATTTCAGATTTTTCTTTCTAGCTGCTCCAAGACACTGGAGACTAAAAGAAATAGCAATATAATGATTCAGCAGTCATACTAATTTGTTAAATCTTATCTTCTCTGTTATAACTCCTCCTTCTTTGATCCTTCTCCCAGTCTTTAGGGGTATTTGGGCTATTTGGGTATTTTCATGTTGGAAAGGGGTGTCAATAATATGGGATAAGGGGATGGAACTAGTTGATGTTCTGGAGAGGCTAGACCCTTTCGGTTTCATAATTTATCTGGCCTAGAAACCATCTGGAAGTTGTAAGTCTCTGAAAAGTAATCTTAGTGCCTGAAACTTTTGTAGAATCTCAGATAGAGCCTTAGGTGTTCTTTAGGGTTAACAGGAATGATGGTGGCTAGGGTTTGCAGACCGTGGCAATTAGCATTATCTTTTTTTTTTTAAATTTTTTATTCATTAAAAAAAATTACAATAAACAAACATTCCCAACACATACACTCAGCAATTCACAATATCATCACATAGTTGCATATTCATCACCATGATCATTTCGCAGAACATTAGCATCAATTCAGAAAAAGAAATAAAAAGACAACAGAAAAATACAACAAACAGAAAAAAAAAATTTTACAGGCCATACCCCTTACTGATTCCTTTCATTGATCACTAGCATTTCAAACTAAATCTATTTTAACATTTGTTCCCCCATTATTTATTTTTATTCCATATGTCCCTCTCACCTGTTGACAAGGTAGATAAAAGGAGCATCAGACACAAGGTTTTCACAATCACACAGTCACATTGTGAAAGCTATATCATTATACAATCATCATCAAGCAACATGGCTACTGGAACACAGCTCTACATTTTCAGGCAGTTCCCTCCAGCCTCTCCATTACATCGTGGATAACAAGGTGATATCTACTTAATGGATAAGAATAACCTCCAGGATAACCTCTCAACTCTGTTTGGAATCTCTCAGCCATTGACACTTTGTCTCATTTCACTCTTCCCCCTTTTGGTCGAGAAGGTTTTCTCAATTCCTTGATGCTGGGCCTCAGCTCATTCTAGAGTTTTTCTCAATCCCTTGATGCTGGATCTCAGCTCATTCTGGGATTTCTGTCCCACGCTGCCAGGAAGATCCACACCCCTGGGAGTCATGTCCCACGTAGACAGGGGGAGGGTGGTAAGTCTGCTTGCTGTGTTGGCTGAAGAGAGAGGCCACATCTGAGCAACAAAAGAGGTTCTCTTGGGGGTGACTCTTAGGCTTAATTTTAAGTAGGCTTGACCTATCCCCTGTGGGGTTAAGTTTCATATGAACAAACCCCAAGACTGGAGGCTCAGCCTATAGCTTTGGTTGTCCACACTGCTTGTGAGAATATCAAGAATTCAACTCGGGGAAG
>PVIY010060999.1:0-11398 GCA_004026745.1 Myrmecophaga tridactyla | reverse complement strand
CTTAAAACAGAATGTGGGTTTTTGAAAAATTATTACTTGAAATTACAATCACCATTATCACCTAAATCCATCTTTGTGTTATGAGGCTTAATTTCACTCTTAACTCATGTGTGCAGCCAACCACATTTATGTTCACTTTAAATTTGCACAGCATGTCTATACTAGCGATACAAGATTGTGTTCCTTAAGATTGAACGTGCAAGTTTAAGCACCTTTTAAAATAAATTCAATTTGGAAAATTTTCTTTTTTGTGATTATTTCCTGTGATTTGATTTACAATTTCATCTCTATTGAAAGTGATTTTTGTATGATAATTTTGCTGTTCAATATAATTAATCATTAATAAGTGATGCTGTGCAAAGAGATATTTAATTTTAAATTGAAGGAAAAGAAAGCCTACGTTACAGTTCATCAAGCTTATTTTGAGCAGGAATCTAACAATAGTCTAAATCTCCTGATGATTATCAAATATTCTAAACCTTTTTACATTGTTAAGATGAACTTAAGTTTTACATACCATAACATTTTTGCAAATATGAAACTTTGCCTTAAATTATTAATGTTATTTTAAAACAGTCTTTATGATAATTTCTTATGCATAATTAAATGTGTTTATATTTTCATACATTAAAATTGGTCAATCATGATGCCTTAATAATTTCTTTATGCACATTTTGTTGGAAAAAAACAACGAACAATGATAAGACCCATTTGTGAGAACCTTCTGCATGCCAGGCTGGCATGGCTGCACTAAATCATTTGTGAGCGTTGTCTTATTTAATATTCCAATATTTCTATGAGGGAAGTACTGCACTATATTAATCTCATTTTAATGTTTATGCAGTCATTTTAGACATGAATATTTGGGACAACATGAATAGTTTAAGTCTGAGTCTAGAAATTTGCCCGTTGTTTATTTATATTTGTTTATTTATTTGCTGAGCACCTTCTAAGTTCCAGGCGATGTTACAAGTGTTGGGGACACAGCAAATGCTGGGCATTCAGTGAAGACCAGGACAAACAAGGTGACTGTTCTTATGGAGATTATATCCTAGAGTTGTAGGACAGACTATAAACATATGAATAAGTAATGTGGCAGAGGATCCCAGTATTGCAGGAACTGTCAGGAAGAAAGCATCATTTTGTTGATGCCTTGATTTAGATTTTTTTCTCAGTCTCAAAATGTAAGCTAGAAAATCCTTATTGTTTAAGCAAACCCATTTCATGGTATCTGGTTTCAGCAGCCTAAGAAACTAAAACATGACACAACATGGAAAAGTATATTTCCATAATCCATTGCCATTTCTACCTCCTTTTGTCCACTTGTTTTCTAGGAATTATATTTCTCCAAATAAATATAGAGTAAGGAAGACTTATTAAGATAGAAAATGTGAGAAAACACTATACTTACCCCCAAAAAACAGTAGCCAGAGACATGCAATAAAAAAATGATTTCTGGTTGCCCTAAACCTGACATCCAGATGTGTAAAATTACGCAATTGGTTGGGTTTATTTTCTGCCAACAAACCATAAGAAAGTCCCCAATTTATTTCACAATGAAGTTGCATTGTTCTTATCATTATCTGCTAGTAATAGGTTTTCTGTAAGTCCTGGTTTTACAGTAGTTTAAGGAGAATTTAAAAGAGACATATTAGAGTTATAAGATGCTATTTTTATAATGACCTGCTAATTATTTTATTTATTCGGTGGCTATGTTATCATTGAACATTATTTTTATTTTTATGGTACCTAATTTTTGGCTTTTTATTTTCCTCAGCTTTTTTCCATCAGCCATAAAATCTCAAGCAGTACAGAAACTAATCTAAATATTTTAATCTTATTACCCAATTGTTGCTGTTCTTCATTGACACTTGCTTTTGAAATAATAAAGGATCTAGACTAAACTTTATCAATAGATAACAAAATTGAGAATGTACAGAATGTTCTAGAATGAACAGGGAAACAGAGTATGTATATAATGAGATTAATTACAGGAATGGGCTGACATGACTATATGGATTGGAAGGTCTGAGTTCTCTAAGGCAAGCTGCAAGTTGGGAACTCCCACAGAGGTTTCAGTGAATCCCCATGAGAAGCTGGCTGGCTAAAGTAGAGGGAGAAATTCTTTCCTGCCTGCTGAAATCATCAGTTTTCCTCTTAAGGCTTTCAACTGATTGGATGAGACTTCTTTCATTGCTGAAGTCAATCTCTTTTGTTGACTGTCAATGTCATCAGCCATAGATGCAATCAACTGACTAATGATTTAAACTCACAAAATATCACCACATAATACTTAGGCCAGTGCTTGCTTGACCAAACAACTGGACACCATAACCTGGTGTTAATATAACATAACATAACCTTTATGTTAATACAACCAGCACATAAGGCAATGTGACTTTTGAACCACGTGGTATCTGCCTTATGGTAAAATGAAGTTTTCTGGTTTATTTGGATACAAAAAATTTTACTGTCTCCCCAATGTCACTAATCAAAATTTGACTCTATTTTTTTCTTATTTGAATAAATTATTTTCAATGAAGACTTTATGTTGGACATCAGTAATTATATGCATTTTAGTTTCCTATGCTGCTCAAAGCAAATACCATGAAATGAGTAGGGTTAAACAGTGACAATTCTTTTGCTCATGGTTTTCACAGTAGGGAAATGTCTAAGTCTAAGTCTACTCATCATCAATGTGATGCTTTCTTCCAGAAGATTGGCTGTTGGTGATCCTTGGCTCCTCTGTACATGGCAAGGCACATGATAGTGTGTGCTGGTTTCTCCCTTCTCTTCCTAGTTTTGTTGATTTCTTGCTGCTTCCTCCATGGCTTTCTCTCTCTCATTGAATTAATTCTGTTTATAAAGGACTCCAGTAATAGGATTAAGACTTGCCATAATTGAGGTGGGTGTGCTTGTTTGAAACTATTATGTACCGCAGTAAAACCATGTTCTTTTAGTCCTAATTTAGTCTTATCAGGGCAGCCATATTCTTTTTATCCTGACCTCTTGATTAGGTTGTTTCCATGGAGATGTAGCACTCCCAATAATGGGTGTCATCTTTTGATTAGATGGAGGTGTGACCCCACCAGTTTAAGGTGGATCTTAATTAGTTTACTGAGATTCTGTAAAAGGGGAAACATTTTGGAGAAAGCTCAGAAACAGACATTTGGGGATGCAGAAGCTGCCAGAAGCCCTAGGAGATGCCAGAAACTGAGAGAGCCATTTGAAACCAGAAGCTGGAAGGGAAGGACAGCAGACATCACCACGTGCTTTCCCATGTGACAGAGAAACTCCAAACCTGGACAGAGAAAATTGGCCTTTCTTCCAGAAAGATGTTTTCATGTTGGCTACCTTAATTTGGACATTTTCACAGCCTTAGAATTGTAACTTGTAATTTAATAAATCCCCTTTATAAAAACCAATCCATTTCTAGCATATTGCATTCTGACAGCTTTAGCAAACTAAAACAGTAGGTCACGGCTTAACTGCATTAGCCTCATCAAAAAGTCCTACTTACAATGGGTTCACACTCACAGGAATGAATTAAATTAAAGACTGATTTTCTAGGGTACACACAGCTTCAAACCACCACCATATGTATAGTAGAATAGGCGGTGAAATAGATGGAAAGAATTTGACGAATTGAGGTTAACGATTTGCTAAGATTTATAATGACTTAGTGATAAACTAGAAAGAAGTTTCAAGTGTCCTCTCAACTTTTGTTTTCAGGTATTTGCAGCATACCCATGCATTTTTTGCATTTCAAAACTTAGTTTTTTAAATAAATTTTTAATAAACAACTTAGTTACATGTGAAGTTATTTTTTCCACATGAATTCTAAAGTTGTTTCCTGTTCTATGTGTTCAGAATTAACCTTGGATAATTTAATTTTGAATGTAGAATTTTCTCAGACCCTAAGCTGTATATTTGTGGAGGTATTGATGGAGATTTTGCCTAATATCCTTTAAGAACTCTCTTTGTTCATTTTGTTACTCTAAAGAAAAACAAAAGAAAGCCAACATGTGACTTAAGTGTCTACTTATTGGAAAAGGTGTCCCAAAATGTCATTGATTGATGAATATCTTCTTTTTTTATTTTGTAAAACTGTATTTGCAACATCATTCTTAGGTTGAGTGAATTTCATCTAGAAATTATTAACTCATGTTACATGTAAAAAATTATAAATGTTAAAATTTAAAGTATAATTTATTATAAATTATTTAAGTATAGTGTGTAAATATCAAATTATAATGAATTTAGCTTTACATAATCAAGAGAAAAGTTTTTCTTTTTTATTTCAACCTCCTACCCAAAGAAACTACCAAGTTCTTTCAAATGGCTTGTAAATTCATTAACTAACATAATGTAATGTTTTCCAGTTATAAAAAAATGTAACTCTATGAGCTGTTGAAGACATTTTAACCAATTTACTTCAGGAAAATGTTTTTCTTGTCTTTAGGAACATTTTAATGATGGATAAACTTGCAAGGAAAGCACTGTGACAATCATCAGAGTATGCATTTGTTAGCATACCCTTTATAGGGAAAATTCAAAATATGAATAAAATTGCAAACTGAAAAGTTTCAAGGTAAAATTCGTCCTTCAAAGGGAATATTCATGGATACTGCTGAAATGTAAAACTGCATGAACTTGAGGGTCCAGATATTATTTAAAAGTAGAAAACCAATTGAAGAACTGAAAATGATTGTATAAATGTCAAACATTAGGAAAGATGGGGAAAGGTAGCATATGTATGTAAAATCCTCATGTTTTATGTTATTAGTTTATATTATCAAATTATTTGACAAATCTGGAAATAGTGTCATTAAAATAATTACCAGAAGAACTGAAGGGAGGACTATTTTAGAGAGGGTTACTCTGGCAGGTGAACCTAGTGATTCAAAGGAAGGGATAGGCTTGGAGTTAACTTTTGATCATCAACTCAACTGTATTTTCATTTCTTTCCATGTGCATATATTACTTTGATAAGATGATCTTTTTTTTTTAAATTTGGATGTCTTTTGAAATTACTCTTAAGTTGCATTGAAAATATCCCAGTTGGCTGAATTATATGCCACCAGAAACCAGTATGGAAACCCTGCATGTTTATTTAATGTGGAACTAAGGACTTGGAAAGAAAATTTAGGGAACTGCTGTGCTCTGTTCCTGCACTCACTAACTGATTTATTCAACAAATATATATCGAGCATCTACTCATGTCAGGTGCTCTTTAAAGCACTTGGCACCATTGTAAGAAAACAGATAATACCCCTTCTCTCATAGATTTTACAGTCTAGAGGAGAAATGGATAATCAAATAATTTTACTGATAAATGTAGAATTTCAGCATATTTGTATGGTATAATCAGCATCAATAACAGGCACCTTCAACCCAGGGTCAGATGAAGGAAGCAAAATCAGAAAGAACTTTCCTGAGAAAATGACAATTGATTATCAGAATTATAAAGAGGCCCTAAGCTGGAGAACTTGAGCCGTGTTTCAGAGGTAGAATGAGTGGGATAGGATGTGATCTTAGGGATGAAGTAAACATAGGAAGGTGGAGGAAATTAAAGGTGCCCCCTGCATCCTCTTTGCAGAAAGGAAACGGGATCATGATGTGAGATATGACTAGGGAAGAATGGCGGGGACAGACTTTACAGGTCATGCTTGGGCTTTAGTCTTTAACAGAGTGCAATGAGAAGCCATTGAAATGAAGCATATTTATGTTTTAAAAACTTATTTTGGGATGCATTGTTGAAGTCGGATTGGAAGGGCAGAAGAGCAGAGGCAGTGAGGGCAGTGGAAGATTATGTCATTAGCCTCAAGGAGTGGTGGTGGTCCTTAGAATGAAGTAGAAGGGAAAATGGAAAGAAGTAGATGGAATCAACAGGTAAATCAGGAACAAGTTGCAGGGGCATCTGTTCAGTTTCTGGTATGCCTAATGCATGGATTAAAATGGTGTATACTAAAGAGGGTGTACAGGAAAGGATCCCATTTTGAATTGTGCCCTTCATTCATTTGGTTTGGACATGCAGGGTCATACTTGATGATATTGAAATAAAACGTTAGATGTCAATTTATCTATTAGATGTACCAGTCTAGAGCTCAGAGGAGAGGTTTGGACTAAGGCAAAAATTAGAGTCATTTCCATGTATGTCCAAATTAAAGATTTGGGTGTGTATGAGTTATGTCAGGGAAAAACAAAAGTAAAATGAGAAACGGGCTGTCAGGAGAGGAGTTGACTAAGCAAACTGGAAGAAATACCCAGGTTCAGAGAATGACTCATGTAAAACAGTTTCATTTGATGTCAAAAAATAAAATGGAGGTAACCAGTAGAGGAATTTGACTGTCATTTTTCGAAACGAGTCATACGCAAAGAGGTCCAAAAATCAGGAACCATAATTGTGGAATATTCTTTTGTAATGAACTATTCTTAAAACAATGAGGTAGTTTCACTGAATAATTGGCAAATGCCTTTGCAGTAGGAAAGCAAGTTGTGAAGGAGATTGTGTAGGACTCTGAGAAGGTTTTGGGCAAGACCTAAGTGCAAGGAAGAGCAGAACCAAATAATGAGTTAACAAACGAGAAATTCTGAAAGTCTAAATGAATTCTGTAAACAGTGGTTTACAATACCAGGCTGCTTCTAAATGCCCAGGGCTCTATCTGGCCAAAGGGGGAGCAGTTGTCTGAATCAGCGTCATGATTCTGGTGGTCATCACTTCACAGTTCGAATTCAGTATTTTCCTTGCATTTAAATCAGATTCTACTTGTAGTTTTACTTCAAGTTGATGTCAGAACAAGGTTTGGCTCACGCTTTGGTATTCCTTTCAGTGCCTCTTTCCTCCCCTTTCACCCTAAGGATGAAAAAAAGATATGTATTGTATATTGTTAATATTATTGTGTTGGGTTGAAATTCATATTGCTCTAAATAAGCAGACCATTCTGGGGATGTTTCTGTTGTGGTGATTGTCATTTTTAAGAAAGAATGCTTACAGGACTGAATACAAAAACTCAGAAATGGACAGCACAATACTACCCAACTGTAATACAATTATGTTAAAACACTGAATGAAGCTGCATGTGAGAATGATAGAGGGAGGAAGGCTGGGGACATAAATGAAATCAGAAAGAAAGATGGATGTTAAAGATTGAGCTGATATAATCTAGGAATGCCTAGAATGTGTAATAATAGTTACTAAATGTACAAATTTTAAAAATGTTTGTGCATGAGGAAGAACAAAGAAATGTCATTATTGCAGGGTGCTGAAAATAGATGGTAATTAATATTTTAAAATGTCACCTTATGTGTGAGACTAAAGCAAAAAATGTTGGTTACAAAATTTGTATTTTGACTAGTGCATTTCCTAATATAACTTATGTAGATAGTTTGATTGAACACCATAAGTACTTGGAATCTCAGGTAGGACATGAGATTTTGTTGGTTTGTCCAGAGTGATGCCCTGATGAATCCCAGAGTGATTTGATCAGTGAGTGGAAAAATATTTGCAAAGCCTCATTCGGGGAATGATGAGAACGGGGAGAAATGCAACTTCCCCAAGTTGAATTCTTGATATTCTCACAAGCAGTGTGGACAACCAAAGCTATAGGCTGAACCCCCAGTCTTGGGGTTAGTTCATATGAAACTTAACCCCACAAAGGAGAGGTCAAGCCTACTTAAAATTTAGGCCTAAGAGTCACCCCCAAGAGAGCCTCTTTTGTTGCTCAGATGTGGCCTCTCTCTCTCCAGCCAACACAACAAGCAATCTCACCACCCTCCCCCTGTCTACGTGAGACATGACTCCCAGGGGTGTGGACCTTCCTGGCAACGTGGGACAGAAATCCTAGAATGAGCTAAGACTCAGCATCAAGGGATTGAGAAAAACCCTAGAATGAGCTGAGACTTAGCATCGAGGGATTGAGAAAACTTTCTCAACCAAAAGGGGGAAGAGTGAAATGAGACAAAGTGTCAATGGCTGAGAGATTCCAAACAAAGTCGAGAGGTTGTCCTGGAGGTTATTCTTATGCATTAAGTAGATATCATCTTGTTATTCAAGATGTAATGGAGAGGCTGGAGGGAACTACCTGAAAATGTAGAGCTGTGTTCCAGTAGCCATGTTTCTCGAGTATGATTGTATAATGATATAACTGTCACAATGTGACTGTGTGATTGTGAAAACCTTGTCTCTGATGCTCCTTTTATCTATCTTGTCAACAGACGAGTAGAACATATGGAATAAAAATAAATAATAGGGGGAACAAATGTTAAAATAAATTTAGTTTGAACTGCTAGTGATAAATGAAAGTGAGGGGTAAGGGGCATGGTATGTATAATCGTTTTTTTTTTCTCTGTTATCATTTTATTTCTTTTTCTGTTGTCTTTTTATTTCTTTTTCTGAATCGATGCAAATATTCTAAGAAATGATGAATATGCAACTATGTGATGATATTGAGAATTACTGAATATGTATGTAGAACAGAATTATATGTTAATGTTTTTGTTTGTTCTTAATTTTTTAAATTAATAAATAAATTTTAAAAAAGAAAGAATGCTTATTCTGAGGATGGTTTTTAATGTGAACTATATAAGGCGGGAAGAAAAAAGCTCTTTCAATATTTGAATAGCTATTCATTAAAGAATAGTTCAGTCAAGTTGAGTGGTAAATTTGCTTGATATCTCTAGGATGGAAATAATCTCAGATGTTAATTATTCTTTTCAAGAAATGAACTTTAAAAAAAATAGCTAGTTGTTTGGCATTATCATTATTGAACATCAAATGTGAAAATAAAATTTCCAGAAGATATTGTGAAAATTCCCATTGATTAATCATCACCTTCACGACATAAAGCTCAAAAGATTAATTTTCAAAAAACAGAAGAAAAGATCCAAATTAATTTGAAAAAATACACATTCTTCCTCTCTTTTTGTCAAATTCTATATAAACCCTATCTGATCATGTCAAATAGTGAAACATTTGGGACCATACTCTAAGTCCTGATATGCCCTGGAATCAAATTATTTACTTTTAATTAAAAACCCGAAAATACATGGTATGTAGGAATTTGAGAGATATGAACACTAACTGAAATGAACTTTGTCTTTTAGGAAACTACTTTGATGCTAAAGTAGTTTCCAGTTAGCCTTCCGGGAAAGTTATCCCAGAGGTTACAAAATAGAAAGACTCATAGACCGAATTAAATTGATTAAGTCACATGGTTTATTAAATCAGTTTAAATATACAAGATACGCTAGAGAAGTAAAGATGAGCTAGGTTAATAAACTTTGGATAAAGTGCACGCAGATTGGAAAGTCTACAATATTTGAGTTCTGGGTAATGGTCATGTCTTCTCTGCTGTTATCAGTTTCCCCATTAATTATGTGGTTATAAGGCCAAAGCTGAGGTTTTATCAAAGGTTCCATTAAAGGGACATGTGTCCTGCAACAGCGGCATACATTTGATCCATTGGAAAGGCACAAGAACAAGTATGTTTGGCTAATTACTGTAGCTTGCCAATTACCCTGCTAAACAGCCATGGGTTTTATTTGTGTTTCTTGGGCAGAGGACGCATGGAGCCAGAATGGTTGTTAGCCAAGAGTGGCAGAATTAAGGCTTTATTAATTGTAAGCACTCACGTATTGTTAGTGCATCATGAGTATTTAGTATACAGTATTCTTTGTGTATTTACTGCCTCATAAATGTTTGTATCTGTTGGTTCTCCATCCTTTTTTACCTTTAACACATACACTCTTCTTATTAACTACTTATCTGAACTTAGCGCACCTTAAAACTTTTGCTGACGTTTTCTGAACAAGCATTCATTTTTTAATAGACTTGTATGTGATCAAAAGCAAATGCGTGTTGTAAAACTTAAAGCCAAAGTATTTCCTTTGTTATGATATGTCAAATGGGAGGGGATAATATTTCAGTCCAGCTTTTAGGCAAAAGTACGTTAGTCAAACAGTGACTTTGAAATGTGCTAAAGTAATGTTCCTTCATCTGTAACATAAGAGTCAATTGATGCAGGTATATCAAAAGAGCAAACACTAAAGTGGTCTTTATTTTGTTTTTTTTTTGAGTAGGAAGCAAAAGAAAGATGTTGAGCTATAAGCCCTCAGTGTCATCCATACCCATATTTTTACATACTATAGACTCAGGTATGTGGCTCTAGCTTTCCGTATTCTGTTTGGTAGGCCTGGGTCACATTCCTTGTATTGCTTCTGTAGTGTACAGTGTTAGTTATGATGGCAGTATTTTATGTAAAAACAAAATAGAGAAAAGGCCTACTTTTGAGGCATTTTTGTTTTAGAAGGATGATGTCAATTAAGTTCATTTAAGTATGTATTTAACAAATATACTATGTGTTCAACAATGTGATAATATAAATGAAAAGAATTATAAGATAAAATCTTGTCATCAGGGAGCTCCCAAACTTTTTTTTTTGTATGCTGTATGACAGGGGTCACATTTCATTCTTTTTCCAGGTGAGTATCCCCTTATTTGTTGAATTTTTGTTTGGTTGGTTTTTTTGTTTGTTTTTGCTTGTTTGTTTGTTTGGGAAGTGCATGGCTGGGAATCAACCCAGGTCTCCTGCATGGCAGGCGAGAATTCTAACACTGAACTACCCTTGCACAAATCCTGCTCCCAAACTTTTAAAGAGAATCTTTTCTTTTCCCACAATATCATCACATAGTTGTGTATTAATCAATCATCATGATCATTTTTAGAACATTTGCGTCACTCCAAAAAATAAAATACAAAGACACAAGAAAAATCCCATACTTCACATACCTCTTACTTCCCTCTCATTGACCATTAGTATTGTAATCTACCCAATATTTTAAACCCCTTATCCTCCCTATTCTTTACTTATTTTTTGTCCTTATTTTTTTCACCCATCTGTTCATACCTTGGATAAAAGAAGCAAAAGACATAAGGTTTTCACAAACACATGTTCACCTTTTAAATGCTACGCAGTTATACAATCTTCTTCAAGAATCAAGTCTACTGGAATACAGTTTAACAGTTCCATGTACTTCCCTCCAGCCACTCCAATACATCATATACTAAAAAGGGCTATTTATATAATGCATCAGAATAACCTCAGAGCAACCTCTCTACTCTGTTTGAAATCTCTTAGCTACTGAAACTTTATTTTTTTCTCATTTCTCTCTTCCCACTTTTGTTTAAGAGGACTTTCTCAATCCTTTGATGCTGGATCCTGGCTCATCCCAGAAGTCAGGTCACACATGGCCATGGAGATTTATACCCCTGGGGGTCATGTCCCATGTAAGTGGGGAGAGCAATGAGTTTACCGGCCGAGTTGGCTTAAAGAGAGAAGCCATATCTGAGCAACAAAAAAGGTTCTCTGGGGGAGACTCAGACATAATTATAAGTAGG
>PVIY010060998.1:0-11402 GCA_004026745.1 Myrmecophaga tridactyla | reverse complement strand
CAAGTGTTGTCAGGCATATCTGTGCCACATAGCTTCTGACCTGTGCAAGCGGATGCCCCTACCCCACCACACCCCTGCATCTGTGGACCTGAGCCAGGGTCCTGCCCACCCAACATCACTCACCACTGACACAAGTCCCACAACCTCCCTGACCTGTGCCTTGCCCCTACACCATCATGTATCTGCATCCCAGCCCCCCCTGGAATCCTCTCCTGTGCAAGGACACACCTGTGCCCCACCCTCCTCATGTTCTGACATCTGTGCGCTGAACTCCACACTCTGACACCCACAACTCATATGCTTCACGTGCCCACCCGCATCCTGCCCTCATATCGCCCCCAGCAGAGCTGCTCAACAACTCATCCACTTCCTCCCATGCCCTACCTCTGTGCCCCCAGGCTGCACCCTCTTCCTGTGCTCCAAGGTCTGCCTCAGCTGCACATTGCCCCCAAGCTGCAGCACTCACATCACGTGTCCACAACCCCATGACCCACACCCCACACTCACAAGTACCAGCATAGTGTCACCGACTCATGCCTATACCTGAACTGCAATCCATCACTGCACTGTTGTGCCCCTCCTCACACCACACATACTGCTCCATACCCATCCCACAAACACAAAGCTTTAGACTAGTGAAGGAAGTGAACATCCAAAGAAACCCTACCTAGATGTTTACATGCCATGAAGAAAATAGAAAATAACTAACCATATGAAGATGCAGACAGATTATAGCTCAGTCTAATGACAAAATTAAAACACTGAAGGAGACAAAGACTTTGGAACAACTAATCAAAGATGTTCACATAATTTTACTAAATAAAATCAGTGGATGGCTAATGACAGGAGAACAAGAAGATACTAGAAAAGCATAAAGAGGAATTTGAAAGAATAAAAGAAAAATAGCAGATGTCACAGAGGTTAAAACTTCTGTAGACGAAATAAAAAAAATACTGGAGACACACAAGAGCATATTTGACGAGGCAGAAGAAAGAATAAGCAAACAAAAGGGCAGGTTAACTGATTTCAAACACACAAAAGAACAAATGACAAAAATAATGGAAAAATTTGAATTGGGTCTCAGGAAAATGACAGACAAAACAAAGTGCATAAATATAAGAATCATTGGTGTTCCAGAAGGAGAGGAGTAAAGGGCTAGGAAGATCAGTGGAGGATGTAATGGGGGAAAACTTCCCACTGTTTATAAAAGTCATAAATATGCAAATCAAAGAAGCCCAACAAACTCCAAATAGAATAAATACAAGCAGGCCTACCCCAAGACAAATACTAATCAGTCAGCCAAATGTTGAAAAGAAGCAGAGAATCCTGAAAGTGGCAAGAGAAAACAATCCAATACATACAAGGGAAACCACGTAAGACTGAGTTTGGACTACTCAACTGGAACTCTGAAGGCAAGAAGGCAATGGTATGATACACTGAAGATCCTGAAAGAGAAAGACTTCCAGCCAAGAACTCTCTCCCCAACCAAATGTCCTTCAAAACTGATGGAGAAAACAAAATAAATAAATAAATACATAAAAATAAAAATAAAATAAAACTGATGGGGAGATTAAATTTCATAGACAAACAAAGGCTGAGAGAATATGTCAGTGAGAGACCAGCTGTACAAGAAATACTAAAGGGAGTTCTGCTGGCTGAAAAAGAAAGACAGGAGAGGGAGGCCTGGAGGAGGGCACAAAATTGAAGAGTACCAGTAAGGGCAAGTCAAAGGATAAAAAGAGAAAGAGGAAAAAAGAACATAGAAATCTGACAAATAAAATCCAAAGGATATGATGGTGGATTCAAGAAATGCTTTTTCAGTAATAACCGAATGTTAACAGACTAAACCTACCAATTAAAAGATACAGATTGCAGAATGGATTAAGCAATATAATCCAGCTATATGCTGCTTGTAAGAGGCTCATCTTAGACACAAGGATACAAACAGATTGAAAGTGAAAGGATAGAAACAGATGTTCCATGCAAGCTGTAAACAAAAGAAAGCAGGAGTAATTATACTAATATCAGACACAATAGACTTAAAATGTAAAGACATCATAAGAGACAAAGAAGGACACTATATATTATTAAAAGGGACAACTAAGAAGAAATAACAATCATAATAGTCTGTGCTCCCAATCAAGGAGTCAAAGTACATGAGACAGAGATTGGAAAAACTGAAGGGAACAATAGACATTTCAACAAAAAATAGTAGGAGACTTCAATACACCACTCTCCTCTATAGCTAGAACAACCAGATAGAGAATCAACAAGGAAATAGAAAACTTAAACAATCTGATGAATGAATTAGACCTAACAGATATATATAGGTCAACACATCCCCAAACACCAGGATATACATTCTTCTGTAGTGCTCATGGAACATTTTCCAGGATACAGCATATGCTGGAGCACAAAACAGGTCTTTATAAATTTAAAAACACTGAAATTATTCAAAGCACTTTCTCTGACCATAGTGGAATGAAGGTGGAAACCAAAAATCCAAAGAATGAGAACTTTCACAAATAAATGGAGATTAAATAACAGACTCTTAAACAATGAGTGGGTCAAATAAGAAATTGCTAGAGAAATTGGTAGATATCTGGAGATGAATGAAAATGAGAATACAACTTATCAGAACTTAGGGGATGTGGCAAAGACTGTGCTGAGAGGGAAATTTATTGCCCTAAATACTTATATTAAAAAAGAAGAAAGAGCAAAAATCAAGGACATAAGTGCTCACCTGGAGGACTTGAGAAAGAACAGCAAACTAACCCTGAAACAAATAGAAGAAGAGAAATAACAAGGATTAAACAGAGTTAAATGAATGGGAGAAGAAAAGAATAATAGTAAGAATCAATAAAACCAAAAGTTGGTTCTTCAGGAAAATCAATAAAATCGATGGACCACTAGTAAGGCTGACAAATTAAAAAAGAGAGAGGATGCAAATAAACAAAATTAGAAATGAGAGAGGAGGGTCATTACCACACCCTGAAGACATAAAAAAAATTATAAGAGGATAGTATAGATAACTACACACAAAAAAAACCAGACAGTTTAGATGAAATGGACAAATTCCTGGAAACACACAAACAAGCTACACTGACTGAAGAAGAAGTAGAAGATCTCAACAAACCAGTCACAAGTAAAGAGATTCAAACAGTCATCAAATATCTTCCTTCAAAGAATAGCCCAGGATCAGATGGCTTCCCAGGGGAATTTTATCAAATATTCCAAAAAGAACTAACACCAATCTTGCTCAAATTTTTCAAAAAAAAATGAGGAAGAAGAAACACTACCTAACTCATTTTATGAAGTTAACATCACTTTAATACCAAAACCAGGTAATTATGCTACAAGAAAGTAAAACTAGAAAAAAAACATAAAAATAAAAAAAGAAAGAAAACTACAGACCAATCTCCCTCATGGATATAGATGCGAAAATTCTCAACAAAATACTAGCACATCGAATCCAAGAGCACCTTGAAAGAATTATACACTGTGACCAAGCAGAGTTTATACGAGGAATGCAAGGATGGCTCAACACAAGAAAATCAATTAATGTAATACAGCACATTAACAAATCAAAAGGGAAAACCCATATGATCATCTTGATTGATGGTGAAAGAGCATTCAACAAAATTCAACATCCTTTTCTGATAAAAACACTTTAAAAGGTCAGAGGTAACTTCCTCAACATGAGAAAAGGCATATATGAAAAACCAATAGCCAGCATCGTACTCAATGGTGAGATGCTGAAAGCTTTCCCCCTAAGATCGGGAATGAGACAAGGATGTCCTCTGTCATCACTATTACTCAACATTGTACTAGAAGTTCTAGCTAAAGCAATCAGGCAGGACAAAGAAATGAAATGTATCCAAATTGGAAAGGAAGAAGTAAAACTTTCATTATGTGCAGATGACATGATACTATATTTGGAAATCTACAGCAAAGTTTCTTGGGCTAATAAACAAATTCAGCAAGGGGGCAAATTATAAAATTAATCTGCAAAAATAATTAATGTTTCTATAAATAAGCAAATGATCTAACTGAGGAATCAATAAAGGAAAAAAATCCATTCAAAATAGCAACTAAAAGAATCAAGTATCTAGGAATAAACTTAAATAGGGATATAAAGGACTTGTAACCAGAAAACTATATAACATTGTTAAAATAAGTCAAAGAAAATATAAATAGGTGGAAAGACACTCCAGGCTCACGGATAGGAAGGGCAAATGTAGTTAAGATTTCAATTCTACCCAAATTTAATCTTCATGTTTGTGAAAGTTCTCATTCTTCAGTGGTTATTGATACCCTGCTTCAATCCATTGTGACCAGAGAAAGTGCTTTGAATAATTTCAATGTTTTTAAATTTATGAAGACCTGTTTTGTACCCCAGCATACGATCTATCCTGGAGAATGTTCCACGAGCACTAGAAAAGAATGTATATCCTGGTGTTTTGGGGGTGTAATGACCTATGTATGTCTGTTAGGCCTAATTCATTCATCAAGTCATTTAACTTCTTTATTTCCTTGTTGATCTTCTGTCTGGTTGTTCTATCTATAGAGCAGAGTTGTGTATTGAAGTCTCCTACTATTATTGTTGAAACCTCTATCGCTCCCTTCAATTCTGCCAATGTCTGTCTTATGCACTTTGGACCTCCTTGATTGGGAGCATAAACATATATGATTGTTATTTCTTCTTGGTGAACTGTCCGTTTTAATAATATATAGTGTCCTTGTTTGTCTCTTATGATATTTCAAAGTCTATTTTGTCTGATATTAGTATAGCTGCTCCTGCTTTCTTTTGGTTACAGCTTGCATGGAACATTTTTTTCCCTCTTTTCACTTTCAATCTATTGAAAGTGTCTAAGATGAGTCTCTTGTAAGCAGCATACAGCAGGATTATATTTCTTCATCCATTCTGCCAATCTGTATCTTTTAATTGGTAAGTTTAGTCTGTCAACATTCAAAGTTATTACTGAAAAGGTGTTTCTTGAATCCACCATCTTTTCTTTTGGAGTTTATATGTCAGATATCTATATTCTTTTCCTTCTTTCTCTTTTTATTCTTTAAGTTGCCCTTACTGGTGCTCTTCAATTCTGTGTCCCCCGCCAGACCTCCCTCTCCTGTCTTTTTTTTTTCAACCAGCAGAACTCCCTTCAGTATTTCTTATAGGGTTGGTCTCTTGCTGACAAGTTCTTTCAGAATTTGTTTATCTTTGAAAATTTAAATCTCTCCTTCAGTTTGGAAGGACAATTTGGCTGAGTACAGAATTCTTGGCTGGAAGTCTTTCTCTTTCAGGATCTTAAACATATCATATCAGTGCCTCTTGCCTCCATAGTGCCAGTTGGGTAGTCTGAACTCAGTCTTATGTGGTTTCCATTGTATGTAGTAGATTGTCTTTCTCTTGTCACTTTCAGGATTTTCTGCTTCTCTTCCACATTTGACAGGCTGGTTAGTGTGTGTCTTTGGGAAGGCGTGTTTGGATTCATTCTGTTTGGAGTTCATTCATCTTCCCAACCTTCATAAGTGTTGGGAGGTTTTCCCTTATTATGTCCTCAACTAGTCTTCCTAGACTTTACTGTTCTCTTTTCCTTCTGGGACACTGATGATTTTGTCTACAGCATCTCTGATTTCTATGAGATCTGTTATTTTCTGTTTATTCTTTCAAATTCCTCTTTTTGCTCTTTTAGTGTCTCCTTGATCCCCTTTATGTCATTAGGCACCCCATTTATTTTATTTAGTGAAGTTATATGAACATCTTTGATTAGTTGTTCCAATGTCTATGTTTCCTCTGCTGTTTTAATTTGATCATTAGGCTGGGCTATATCTGTCTGCATCATGATATGCTTAATGATCTTCTGAGGTCTTCATGGCATGTAAATATCTTAATTGATTTACTTTGGAGGTTGATTGCCTTCAGTAGTCTGAAGCCTTGTGGTTGTGGGATGAATGTGGAGCAGAATGCGGGGTGCGGAGCAGAGCACAACAGTATGGTCATGGGTTGCAGAGCAGGTATAGGCACAGGTTTGGGATGCTAGGCTGGTACTTGTGAGCATGGATGCCCAGCAGCGGGGAGAATGTGGCTATGTGGGTGCATGGGTCTGAGGGATGTGGGGCCCTGGTGCCTTGATCTAGGGCATGGGGCCCTTTGTGCACATGTGCAGAGCTCACGGCAGCTGGTCGGTGTTGTGCCTGTGTGGGCTGGAGGCGGATGTGGCCCAGCTGTACAGGTAAGCACTTGCCCAGAGCTGGGGGTTGTGACTGGGGGTGCGTGCACATGCATAGATCTGGGAGCACTGTAAACTGAAGTACACATTCGTAGAGTTCAGGGGAGGGGTGCAGGGGCATTGTACAACTGTGTGGGCTGTGCGCATGTGTAGCCTGGGTATGGGTATGCGCTGGTGACCGCCTGCAGGGGGCAGGGCTCGGGAGGGGCAGGGCGAGACTGCAGTTTTCCAGGAGAAGTGATTGGGCTGGGCAGGTAGTGGGGTGGGGGTGTGGGGTGGGCACGTGTGGGAGGGGTTGGTGGTGTGGGGGCGCTTTGAGAGTGGGAGTGGGGGCAGGTGATGGGCTTCAGGTGCTTGGGGTGTGGGATGAGTCTAGGTGCGGGGTTACGCAGATGAGTGTATTACATTCAAGGAACGGGGCTTGGCTTACTTCCTAGTCTCTGTCTCCCCATCCGTGCACTCCTGAGGGCTCTGGGCTTCTGCATTAGGCTGTTCTCTCCTTCTTAGTTCTTCAGCTTTTGCAACCAGGGCCTCCCTATGTGGCACAGAGGATTCTTCCAGGTCACTTACACCCTGGAAATCGCCATCTCAGTTGCCTTCCCATCCCTTCTCTAGCTGCTCCTTGGAGCAGGGGTGAACTTGAGCTATCCTATTGTGCCATCTTCCCAGAATTCCCTCAATTTTCTCCAAATTGATCTACAGATTCAATGCAGAAACAATCAAAATTCCATCAAACTACTTTGAAGATCTGGAAAAGCTAGCTACCAAATTCATCTGGAAGGGAAAGAGACCCCAAATAGCTAAAAGCATCCTAAAAAAGAAGAATGAAGTGGGAGGATTAACACTCCCTGACTTTAAAACCTATTATAAAGCCACAGTCGTAGAAACAGCATGGTACTGCCACAAAGACAGAAGCATTGACCAATGGAATCAAATCGAGAGTGCAGAAATAGACCACCAAATCTATGGTCAACTGATTTTTTTAAAACTTTTTTATTGTATAATATAACATATATACAAAGCAAAGAAATAAAAAACCAATAGTTTTCAAAGCACTCTTCAAAAAGTGGCTATGGTCAACTGATTTTGACAAGGCCCCCAAATCCTCTGAAATGGGACAAAATAGTCTTCCATTGGGAATGGAAGAGCTGGACTTCAAAATAAAAGAGAAGGAAAGAGGACCCCTATCTTACACCCTACACAAAAATTAACTCAAAGTGGATCAAACACCTAAATCTAAGAACTAGCACCACAAAGCTTCTAGAAGAGAATGTAGGGAAACATCTTCAAGACCTACTAATAGGAGGTAGCTTCCTAAACTTTACACCCAAAGCACAAGCAACAACAACAACAACAAAAATAGATAAATGGGAACTCCTCAAAATCAAATGCTTCTGTACCTCAAAAGACTTTGTCAAAATGGTGAAGAGGTAGTCAACTCAATGGGAGAAAATATTTGGAAATCACACATCAGATAAAGGTTTGATATCAGGTATATATAAAGAAATCATACCACTCAACAGCAAAAGAACAAGCAACCCAATTATAAAGTGAGCTAAGGATATAAATAGATATTTTTCTGAAGAGCAAATACAAGTGGCTCAAAAGCACATGAAGAGATGCTCATTCTCATTGGCTATAAGGGAAATGTAGATCAAGACTACGAGATATACCTCACACCTATAAGAATGGCTGCTATTAAACAAACTGGAAACTACAAATTTTGGAGAATACGTGGGGAAATTGGGAACTTACGTACTGCTGAAGGGAATGTATAATGGTACAGCTGCTATGGAAGACAGTCTGGCAATTCCTCAGAAAACTAGATATCGAGTTGCCCTATGACCCGGCAATAGCACTACTTGGTATATACCTAGAAGAGCTGAAAGCAGTGATAGAACAGAGATTTGCATATCAATGTTCATAGCAGCAGTATTCACAATCATCAAAAGATGGAAACAATCCAAGAGCCCATCAACAGATGAGTAGATTAACAAAATGTAGCATATACATACGAAGGAATATTATGCAGCAGTAAATAGTAAGATGAGATGACCTGAAGCACATGACATGATGGATGAGCCTTGAGGACATAATACTGAATGAAATAAGCCAGACACAAAAGGACAGATATTTTACGATTCTACTTCTATGACCATGGTAAAGGTAAAATCAGAGGCTTATGAGACAGAATATAGGGGACATATACAGAAGCATGAGCTGGGTGAACAGTTAGCTAATGTGGTTGAACTTAATTGTAAGGGAATAGACAGAATTGAAGGCCGTTCACTAGTGGGTCTATTAGTAATATTGCCATATTGAAGGTGAGTATGATTGAAAGGGCTATAGACTCACGTGTCCCACCAATTAACACTACAAATATAAAGAAGTTCTTATATGAACTACTTCAAACATATAAATCTTATACAGAATATATAATTTGGGGGTACAGAGGAAAGATGCTATTGCATGCTATGGGCTATGTTTAAACGAAAACATCAAAAGTACCACAGCAATACCAGGGGTACATAATGGGGGGAGGGACGAGGGTTAAGGGGAGGTTTGTATTTTCTATTTTCTGAGGGCGTATTTATTAGCTATCTTTCTCTTGAGAACAATGAAATTATCTAAAACTGAGAGTGTTGATGTACTGTTGACTTTGGATGTTATACATGAGGCCCAGTAGATAGACGTGGCTGAAAGATGCACTCACTGAGAAGTAGATTAGCGAAAGATGGTGTAAACATATGATTGAACACGGTGCTGTTACAAAATGGAATGAAGTTGTGAGGCAGGCAACGATACGAATGAACCTGTGGGACATTTGGTGAGGCAAAATAAGCCAGAAAGAAAAGAGCAAATATTGTATGATCTCATTTTTAAAATACTTATAAGAAAACTGGGGCCTGGATTGTAAGCTGTCATAGCAGTCACACTTAGTCTGGAGTAGTAACTGTTATTTCTGGATTTTAAGAGGCTGTTTTATATATGTATAACCTGATATTTAGAGATAAGAATGAAGACTATTGGGTCGGGATTAAGGTAATTCAGAATATAGGGGTAAGGAAGGCATTGCCTATATTTTAGAACTTCACCTACTCTTTGAGACCAAAGGAAGAAACTTTTATTATGTCCACAACCTAACTTTTCCTGAGCACATAATCTAACTCAACCTGTCTGGATAGATCATTTAAAAATCCAAATGCAGGAGCCTTTAATCCTGTATAACTTAATTTAATGCCTGGATATATCCCAGGGTATATTAAGCAGATAATCAAAAGGTATCGGCCAAATCCCTTGAGGGATGGGAGAAGAATTATGGAACTATTAAATTTTACCACGAGGAAAATTCCAGATATTGTATAAAACATTAGGGACACCCAAATCAATAGGCCAAGCTCTTGATCTTGAGGATTGCTCTTGTGAAGCTTATGTATGTACTGGAGAAGCTTAGCCTACCTATAGGTATGCCTGAGTCACTTTGGGAGAACCTCTTTTGTTGCTCAGATGTGGCCTCTCTCTCTCTCTAAGCCCATCTCTGCAGGTGAAATCATTGCCCTTCCCCCCATGTGGGACATGACATTCAGGAATGAAAGTCTCTCTGGCACCGTGGAAGATGACCCCCAGGGATGAGCCTGGCTCTGGCACCATGGGATGAACAATGCCATTCTGACCAAAAGGGGGAAAAGAAGTGTAACAAATAAGGTATCAGTGGCTGAGAGAGTTCAAATAGATTTGAGCGGTTACACTGGAGGTCACTCTTATGCATGCTCCATTTGGACATTGCTAACTATCATAACTAGCCAAACCCCAACCAAAACCATTCCTGCCAATCCTAAAGAATACCTAGGGCATTATATAAGATTCTACAAAGGTTCCTTGTGATAGGGTAACTTTCCAAAACCTACAACCTCCAGATGGGTCCCTGGACCAGATAAATCCTGAAATGCAGAGGAGGCAGCCCTTCCAAAAATCAAATAGTTCCATCCCCCTATCCCATATTATCAACAGTCCCTTCCAACATGAAAAAGTTAGAGAATGGGCATAGCCCAAACACCCCTAGAGAGTGGGAGAAAGATCAAAGATGATGCTGGAGTTATACAGAGAAAGTTGGGTTTAACAAATGAGTATGAGTGTTGAATCATTATACTGAAATTTCTTTCAGCCTCCAGTATCTTAGAGAAGCTAGAAACAAAAACCTAAAATTGTGGGATTCTAACCCATACCAAACTCTAAAATCTGTACTATAACTAATTGTTACAATGTGCTTTGAAATTTATTGCTTTTATGTATATATGTTATTTAAAGAGAAGGAGGAATATAACAGAGAGGATAGGATTTAACAAATGAGTATGACTGCTGAATCATTATATTGATATTTCTGTTGGTCTCCAGTGTCTTAGAGCAGCTAGAAGAAAAAATGAAATCTGTGGAACTATAACCAATACCAAACTTTAAAATCTGTTCTATAACTACTTTGATAAAACATCTTTGGAAATTTATTGCTTTTTTGTATATATGTTATATTTCACAATTAGAAAAGACATTTAAAAAAACCCTGAGGGACACGTTAAGACATTCCCAAAGGGAGTTTGGCATCAGTAGACTGACTGGTCCTACAAGAAGTGCTAAAGATAGTTCTTCAAGTTGAAAGGAAAGAACAGATAAGAAATGAAAGCTGCATGAAGAAATGAAGATTTCTCCTAATGGTAACTATATGGCTAAATATAAATGCCAGTATTATTGTATTTTCAGTTAGCAACTGCACAATTTTCTTACTACAGGATAAAAAAAGCATCAACAATTTTGGGTATCTACACTGCCATTCCTGAACTTGCTGACAATATTAAAGTTCTGTAGCCAAAAAAGCTGACTCTAAAAGGTTAGAGGCAATATTGGTGCACCTTTAAATATACATCTATTTCTCGCTATCAGAGCAAAGGAGAATCTAGTGGCACACTAGGCCATCAAATGCACCTAAGAGGAGGTGAAGTTATTCCAGATGTAAATATCTCAGATATTACATCTGAGAAAAATGCCAAAAATTTAACGTTAAGCTCCTGATTCCAGCTGCAGAGAGTATAAATGAAATCTGGCTTCTGTGATCATGAGAAGTAGTATTTAAACTGGATGGCACCCTGCAAACTGACTTTCAAGGGCAAAGACCAT
>PVIY010060997.1:0-11401 GCA_004026745.1 Myrmecophaga tridactyla | reverse complement strand
CACAATTCCAGGAGGCAATCATAGACCCCCACAGCCCACCAGAGCTCCAAGAATCTTTGCTCCGATTCGGTGATTCTCAACCTTCATTGTGAGATAAGATCACCTGGGAATTATAAAAATACAAAGATACCTAGGTCACTCCCCTCCAGAGATTTTGACACAAAACCTGGGGTAAGACTGAGGCCTGGGGTCTTTTAAAATGTGCGGCCAGATTGAAAACCTCTGCAACTTGCCTCCCTGTTTTGACCTCGTGCCCTTTCCCCCTTGGCCACACTGCCTAGACCTGAAGCATCTCGGACCTAAGTACCCTGCTCAGCTGGGCCCGGGCAATCCTGAGCCTCTGCTGGCGGCCGTGATGCCCGTGGGCGGAGGCGCGGCTTGGTGTCTGAACAGGGTCACCTCCCTGGGTTAGCATCCACACAGTCAGTCTCCGGCTGTGTCTCCCCCGCGAGGGCACCTGGAGCAATCAGCCCCATCCTTCCCACCTGGGAACAGCTCTGTGCTCCATTAACCGGGCCACTCCTTCCCACTTAGATTCAGATCAGTAATAGAAGGAGTAGCTCTTTTGTCCTGTCTTCAGAAACAATTAAGGTGAAAAGGGATCGCAGGCACCCACGTGGAAAGGTCTGCCTCAGCACAGGTGTCCGTCCCCACGCCTACCTGAATCCCAGCGTCGGTGGGACCATCCCAGGGGGCAGCTTTAAGATTTCCAGAATGCAGGACTCTGTGATTGACAGCAGAGGTGACTGTAATCAATTAAGTGAAGTACTTAAATAGAACCATCATAATCTAATTATCACTCATTGCTGACTCCAGGTATCCTCTAAAGTTACAAAAAAAAACCCATCTGTGTCCTTGCTGGTGCTGAGGAACCGAGCAGGAGGAAGGAGAGATTGGGGGTGGGACAGGCTCTTGTCCTCTTCTGGGTGGCTGGTGTTTCTGTCTGCTCAGGGTCCTTTCCCCCTCTTTGGTAGCAGCACTCTACCTTCCCCTTGGGAACCAACTCCTTCCTCATCCCATGAGGTCTTCTTAGGACTGGCAAAGTGGCCTTTTGTCCACAGACCCACCCCACCCTCCTGCCCTGAGTAAGATTTGGCACAATCAAACCTTCTCTGGTTGGGAATTTAAACCTGAGGCCATTTTCACTGACAGCCACCCGAATCAACTGCCCTTTAGTTTCTGCTAATACCCAGATCCTGTCCCTTGAGCTGTAACTTACCTGCCTTCTATTAGACCTGATTCTTTAGTTTTTCCCATATCCTTCCCATAAATTCCTTTTTTGTTTACATTAGCCAAGGTTGGTGTCTATTGTTTCCAAGCAACACATGCTAACTGCTACATGTCCACCCAAAAAGGATCCTAGCAGGGGTGATGGCAGGGCAAGGCCTGGGCACTGAGCCTCTTCAGAGCTGGCCCAAGTGCAGGCAGCCACGCAGGGCAAGACAGTGCTAAATGGAGACAAAGACCTCAGAGATGTCCTCGTTCCAGCCACATCAGGGGCGAGACCAACAGACTCCAGGTCACAGCAGTGCCAGTTTCCCAGCAACCAGAGATGACCCCGCAGTGGGGTGTTACTCCACCTTTAGGGTACTCTCACAGTCAAAATTTCAGTCAGTGGCTGAAGACAGGTGCTGCCAGAATGCAATATACCAGAAAGAGAATGGCTTTTAAAAGGGGAATTTATGAAGTTCCAAGTTGACAGTTCTAAGGCCATAGAAATGTCCAAACTAAGGCATCCAGAGATTCAGGGTTTTTCTCTCTATGCTGAGAAGGTGCATGGGGGCACCTGTTAGTTTTCTCTCCCGGCGCCCCCAGGGCATTTTTCTTCTTCATCTCCAAAGGTCTCTGGCTGTGTGTGCTCTGTTGGCTCTGAAGCTTTTTCCAAAATGGTTAGCTCTTAAAGAGCTTTAGTAAGCAACCCCACCTTGAATGGGTGGAGACAGATTTCCATGGAAATCGTTTAATCAAAAGTTACCACCCACATACTCTTTAAGACCAATGGAAGAAAGGTTTATTTGATCTGGAGGTGAAATTTTCTGTAGTGCATAATCTAATTTAACCGATCTGTATACCCATTTGAACAACTGAAACAAGGGAGCATAGAATAAGAAAGACGACCTTTAACCCTGTATAGATTATTGAAATGCCTGGATACATCCTAGAGTATTTTAAGCAGATAATCAAAAAGTATAGGCAAAGTTCCCTGAGGGAGGGGAGAAAGACTATGGAACTATTAAACCTTACCATCAGGGAATCCCCTGATACCGTGCCAAACTTTAGGGACACCCAAATCAATAGGCCATGCCTTTGATCATGAGGCTAACTCTTGTGAAGCTTATGTAGGTAGCAGAGAAGCTTAGACTACCTATAGGCATGCCTAAGAGTTACTTCTGGAGGACCTCTGTTGTTGCTCAGAGGTGGCCTCAGTCTCTCTAAGCCCAACTCTGCAAATGAAATCATTGCCCTCCCCCCTACATGGGATATGACATCCAGGGGTGAAAGTCTCATTGGAGACATGGTGGAGGACTCCCAGGAAGGAATTCAGATCTGGCACCGTGGGATCAACAATTATATACTGACCAAAAGAGGAAAAAGAAATGTAATTAATAAAGTATCAGAGAGAATTCAAATAGAGTCAAGAGACTACTCTGGAGGTTGCTCTTATACAAGCTTCAGGTAGACCTTGCTACCTATTAAAACCTGCCAACCCCCAACTGGGACCATTTCAGCCAATCCTAAAGAATACCTAGGGCAATATATAAGATTCCACAATGGTCCCAGGTACTAAAGTAACTTTTCAGAAACCTACAACCTCCAAATGAGTCCCTGGTCCAGATAAGTCCTGAAACCTAGCCCAGCGTCTCCAGAACATCAGATAGTATCATACAGTATCATCTCCCTACCTCATATTAGTGACAGACCCTTATAATATCAAAAATTTAGAACTGCCACAACCCAAACTACCCCAATGAGAGGGATGGAGAGATCAAAGGTGATGGTGGAATTATACACAGAAGACAGGACTTAACAAATGAATATGAATGCTGAATCATTAAATTGCTCTCTCTTTTAGTCTGCAGTATTTTAGAGCAGCTAGAAGTAAAAACCTAAAATTGTGAGACTGTAACCGATGTCAAACTCTGAAATATATTCTACAACTAATTGTGGTGCTGTGCTTGGAAATTTATGGCTTTTTTGTATATATGATATTGCTCAAAAAAAAAAGAAGGAAAAAAAGTTGATTGTGATGATAAAAAAGTATTTAAACCCTCTAGCTTCCTATATTCTGGAGCAGCTACAAGGAAAAATATGAGAGGATCATATGGTAGCCCATGACAAACTTTGGGATCTGTCCTATAACCACTTTTTGAAGAGTGCTTTGAAAACTATTGCTTTTTTATTTGTTTGCTTTGTATACATGGTACACTATACAATAAAAAAGTTAAAAAAAAAAAAAGTACCACCCACAACTGGGTGGGTCACATCTCCATGAAAACAATAAAAAACATCCCGCCGAGCAATATTGAAAGAAAGTTAAAGAGCATGGCTTTTCTGGGGTATGTGACGGTTTCACACCAGCAAGCTGGTATCTGGGAATAGGATGCAGTCCCTGCCAATGCCTCCCTCCACCTCCCATGCAGAGAAGAAGGCTGATCAGAGTATGGCAGGGCAGCAAGACCCCAGGGTGCATCTCTTGGGAAAAAAAAATAGAGGAGCCTAAGTTGGCTATGAGGCCTGCAGAATTAGAACTAGGCCAGGAGAAACCTAGGATAATGATCAAGGTTATGCCACAAGGTCAAAACATACAGTATCTTAAAGGCTATGGGTCTGGCTGTCATGACATTCAAATCCTATACTCACTGCAAAGCTGTACAGCAGATGCTTCTTATGCCCCATGCCACAGCCCTCTGGCATGGTTAACGCCCCCAAAGAAATCTTCCCTCTACAATAGATGGCACAATTGGAGGAAAAGTTGGTAAATAAATGCCCTGGACTTGCATTCTTTAGAGGAAGATTCTAAGATGCATCTAATGGGAAGGTCCCCAGGAGATGGAGCCCCTTTGGTACTACGTTAGCCAGCTCAACAATGAACCTTCTATTGGCTTGTTTCCCTTATTTGTCTCACTCTCCTTAGGCCTTTAGTTTTGCTTTCTGGGATCTCTTCCCGTGTAAACAATTTGCACCCTAGTCCTTGTCTAAGGCACCGCTTTCAGGGAAACACAAATTAATGCCATTGGTACCAAAACTGTGCCTAGAAAGCACACTCTCAGGATGGGGTTCTGCACCTGGATCATTAAGTGATTCAGATGGCAAAAGGACCCCATTTCTGCTGGTGAGGGAGGTGGTAGGAACCCTCAGCATGCTGTAGCTCACAAATAGTAAGATTCTCACAGATGCTATATATGCAATAACCTACAAACAGGTGGTAGGGAAAACACTGGCTCTAGCACTTGAATGTTATGGGGGCAATGGTAATTATAAGGATCATGGAATTAGGTGACTATGCTGGTTTGAAAGGATGTCTGTACCCCAGAAAAGCCATTTTAATCCTAATCCCATTTTGTAAAGGCAGCCATTTCTTCTAATCCCTATTCAGTACAGTATGTTTGAGACTTTAATTAGATTATCTCCCTGGAGATGTGACTCAATCAAGAATAGTGGTTAAATTGGATTAGGTGGAGACATGCCCCTACCCATTCCAGGTTGGTCTTGATTACTTTGCTGGAATCCGATAAAAAAGGAAACATTTTGGAGAAAAGGAGAGATTCAGAGAGAGCAGAGAAAAATGAGCCATGAGAAAGTCACAATAGAGAACACTGCAGAACCACGAAGCAGAGTCCACCAGCCAGCGACTTTTGGTGATGAAACACCTCCCAGGGAGCTGGAGAGGAAGCTAGCAGATGAAGCCGTGTTCGCCATGTGCCCTTCCAGCCAAGAGAGAAACCCTGACCATGTTCTCCATGTGTCCTTCCACTTGAGAGAAAAACCCTGAATTTCATTGGCCTTCTTGAATCATGGCATCTTTCCCTGGATGCCTTAGATTGGACATGTCTACAGGCTTGCTTTAATCGGGACATTTTCATGTCCTTAGGACTGTAAACTTGTAACTTATTAAATTCTCCTTTTAAAAGCCATTCCATTTCTGGTATATTGCATTCCAGCAGCTAGCAAACTAAAACAGTGACTTTTTAATATTGTCCTAGAAATCTTAAAGAAGGAGAATGACAACTTAGTAGACTATCAAGTCAGTGTATATTGTGAAAGCCAGAAGGCCTCTGTGGCAGCGTTTAAAGAGACCCGCACTTCCTGCAGCCCATGGTTGACTACTGAAAACTAGGCATAGGATTTACTCATGAAAGTGGTAAAACTGCAAAGAATATGAATGCACAGTTTTGCCAGGTCTCTTATGCTAAAGTCAGGATGCTGCTAGGGAAGGAATGGGCCCTGAAACTTTGGGTGGGACTTATGGGTGAATGTGCATGAGAAACATGAACCCTCAGATTTACCGGAATCCTCCGGGATGGCAGAAGCATCCCCCTCCCTCTTACAAGAAAAGAGCAGTCTCCCATTGCCTGGCTACCATTCAGCGTCCTCAGATGAAGTAGAGGCCTTGCAAGATAATGCTTGTCTTCCTCGAGTTCTGCCCCTAGTTTCCCTATTGCCTCCAGACTGATAACTAGGTTCATGTCCGAGCCCAACCCAGCAGCAAAGGACTGGAGGCAAGCTTCAGGTAGACCGTGCTCCTTATCATAACCTGCTAAACTCCAACCAGGACCATTCCAGCCACTCCTAAAGAACACTTAGGGTAATGTATAAGATTCCACAAGGGTTCCATGCACTAGAGTAACTTTCCAGAAATCTACAACCTCCAGATGGGTCCCCGGACCAGAGAAGTCCTAAAACCTAGAGGGCCCAACCTCTCCAGAACATCAGATAGATCCATCTCCCTACCCCATATTAGTGACAGACCCTTCCAACATGAAAAACTTAGAATGGCCACAGCCCAAACACCCCTGAAGAGAGGGATAGAAAGACCAAAGGTGATGGTGGAGTTATACAGAAAAGATAGGATTTAACAAATGAATATGATTGCTGAATCATTAAATTTATTTCTCTTTTAGTCTCTAGTATCTTAGAGCAGCTATGGAATTGTAACCCATATCAAACTCCGAAATATGTTGTACAACTAATTGTGATGCTGTGCTTTGAAATTTATTGCTTTTTTGTATTTATGTTTATTTTCACAAAAAAGAAAGAAAAAGTAAATAAAATAAAACCCCTCCCCATAGGGGTGTAGGAAGTAACTGAGGATTCTGAAAAGTAAACAAAGGCAGACAGATTGTGGAGAGGAGTAAAAACTTGAAGAAATGATCTGCAAGGAGGTAAGCTTCGGGGTTCCTAGTGTTTTGTTTTCTTTTGTTTTCCTTTCTCTCATGGCTTTGCCCAAGGGTGGGCCCTAGTGGTAGAACTTCATGTACATCTAAAATTCCAATAGAAACCCCATGCTTCTGGAAAGAGAATATGGGGAAAATGAACCCCCAGTGGTCTGGAGAGTGCGGGGGGAATCAGGATGAGGAGAGAGCTGAAGAAGGGATTCCTTAATTTTATATATGACCCCACACATCTTGGGCTCACCCTTAAGCTGAAAACGCACAGGACAGACTCAAGTAGGTATAATAAAAGCCTTGAGAACTGAATTGAGATTTAAAGGATTGCCCAAGTCTTAGGTTAACCCTCTGTGGCACATGCGTGATACTGGTCCAAAGTGGATCATGGACTGGGATGTGGAAGACCCTGTCAAGAGGTTAGAAAGTCCTACCCACAGCAAAGGGTCTTTAAAAGCCAAGGCTTTACTGGCCCAATGAGATGAAGGAGCAAGATGCTTCAGGGCTCTGTCAACCCACAGATTCTCTGAACAACCAGCAAAAAAACACCTTTCCCAGGGTTCCAGAAAACAGTTAAAGAATTATAGTAACAGGGCGAGTGCTGAATCAAGAAAAAGTCTTCTTAAAGCAGTAAATTCTCCAAAGTCGTGAGGCAGGAAATGAGGTGAAAGGGCCTGGGGGACATTATGTGGTGCAAAATAAGCCAGAAACAAAAGAACAAATATTGTATGGTCTCTTTCAGAAAATGCTTAGAAGAAAATTAGGGTCTAGATTGTAAGCTCTTAGAGCAGTCACATTTAGTCTGGAGCTACAAATGTTATTTCTAGATTTCGAGAGGCTGTGCTATTTACGTACAATCTGGGAGCTCCCTGGAACTTTGGGTACCTGTGTGTCACCTAAGACTCAGAGTTGGAGTTCTGCAGCTCTGAAAGGTAGCATGACCACACACAACAACTGTTAAAGAAACCAAAACAGAGATCAGGCTTCAATTAAAGATAAGAAGAAGTCCATTGGGTCAGGACTAAGGTAAATCAGAATACAGGGTGAAGGAGGACATTGTATTTTAGAACTTCACCTACTGTATGAGACCAAAGGAAAAGAGATTTATTTTGTGTATACCAAACTCTGAAATCTGTTCTATAACTACTTGTTACATTGCACTTTGAAATGTATTGCTTTTTGTATATATCTTATATTTCATAATAAAAACTGTTGAAAGAATGAAGAAAAGTGAAAATAGTCTGAGGAACCTGTGGGACACCATCAAGCATAACAATATGTGCATTGTGGGAATTCCAGAAGAAGAAAGAGAGAAAGGAGCAGAGAGAAAACTAAAAGAAAAATGACTTAAAATTGCCCAAATTGAACTAAAGACATGAATATATACATCCAAGAAGCTCAATGAACTCCAAACAGGATAAACCCACTAGACACACAAAAGTCTACTGTACATCTATGGACTAACAATGAACTTGTGGACACTGCAATTGAATATAAATGCCCAACTGTTTTTTTGACAAAGGTGCAAAACGATGGAGGAAAGATTGCCTTTTCAGCAAATAGTTGTGGGGTAACTGCATATCCACAGGCAATAAATATGAACCTCAAGCTAAGTCTCACACCTTATCCAAAAACTGATCCAAAGTGGATCATAGATGTGGATGTGAAATGTAAAACTATGAAACCTTTAGAAAAAATACAAAGAAAAAAATCTTCAGGATGTAAGACTAGGCAGAGATTTTAGACTTGACACCAAAGGCATGATATAAAAGGAAAAACTGATGAACTGGATTTCATCAAAAGTTTAAAATGTTTGCTCTGAGAAAGACCCTGTCAAGAGGTTAAAAAGACCTACAAACTGGGAAAAAATATTAGCAAACAGAAAATATCTGACAAAGGCAGAGTATAATGAATACATAAAGAACTATTAAAACTCAAGAGTAAACAACAACCTAATTAGAAAATAAGCAAAGCACATAAACAGGCAATTCACTGAAAAACATATTTAGATGGCAAACAAGCACATGAAAAGATGTTCAACATAATTAACCATCAAGGGAAATGCAAATTAAAACCACTAAAACCTATCAGAACGGCTAAAATAAAAATCGATGACAAAACCAAATTCTGTCAAGTATGTGCACAGAACATACTTCTGGAACATATACTTTATTGATGAGAATGTAAAATGGTACAACCACTCTGGAAAACAGTTCAGCAGTTTCTTAAAAACTAAATATGCAACTACTATATGATCCAGCAGTTGCACTCCTGGGCATTCAACTAGAGAAATGAAAACTTAGATTCATGCCAAAATCTGTATGTGAGTGTTAATAGTAATTATATTTACAATAGCCAAAAGCTGGAATCAACCCAGATGTCCTTCAATGGGTGAATGGTTAAACAAACTGTGGTATGCCCATATCATGGAGTATTAGTTAGCAATACTATAAACTAATGATACATGTACAATTTTGATGAATCATCACAGAATTATGCCAAGTTAAAAAGAGCCAAAGGTCAACATCCACAAAGAGGTTACATGCTTTATGGTTCCATTTATATGGCATTCTTGAAATAACAAAAATATAGAAATGGAGAATAAATTAGTGGTTACCAGGGGTGATGGAAATGTATATGTATATTCCTTGGAATTTCCTACTTACAAAAGCATATTATCTATGAATAGAGAGATTTCCTTCATTCTTTCCAATCTTTATGTCTTTCTCCTCTTTTTCTTGCCCTATTTCACTTTCTGGACCTCCTAGTCCAGAGATCAATAGAAGGGATGAAGGTGGAACCTTTGCCTTGTTCCCAATCTTAAGGGAAAAATATTCAGTCTTTCACCATTAAATATGATATAAGTTGTAATTCTTTTTGTAAATTCCCTTTATCAGATTAAAGAAGCTCCTTCTACTTTTACATTACGTGATTTTAAAAGTCATGAATGTGTATTGACCTTTTTCAAATGCCTTTTCTGCATCTTTTGAGATCATTATTTGGTGTTTCCTCTTTAGTCTATTGATAGGGTGAGTTATAGTGGTGACTTTTCTAATGTTAAACCAGCTTTGCATTCTTGAGGTAAACCCTACTTGGTCAGAGTGTGTTGTCCTTCTTATATTTTGTTGTATCCTATTTCTTAATAGAAGATTTTTGTGGTTTTGTGTTTTTGTGTGAGGGATATTGGTTTCTAGTTTTCTTGTTAGGTCTTTGCTTGGTTTGGGTATTCAGGTCATGCTGGCATTGAAATATGAATTAGGAAATGTTCCCTCTTCTTTTTTTTTAATTAAACTTTAAAATTTTGAGGTAATTATAGATTCACTTGCTGTTGTAAGAAACACTACGGAGAGATCTCATTTGACCTCTTCCAGTTTCCCTCACTTGGGTTAATTCCCTAAAGGGTGAATCTTCCCCCCAAATAAGCAGGATGGGGCCCAGCTCAAGTGGTGGGCCTCTTTAAGGGGATTCAGACCCCAGGGGCTGCAAAACAGAAGCAACCTAAGCCCACCTTCTACCTCAGCCTCTGTCTCAACCACTCCACTGGCAGGGAAAGGCTGCTGAAATTAAAGGCACCATGTCACTTTATGCTGGTGGGAAGCTGTGGACAGGCAAGTGCCACATGCTGGGAAGGATAGGAAAGGCATAGAATCTAGAGGTTTCATAGGATAGTCTGACAACCTGCAGGGTCTCACCTTCAGGGAAACTTGATACTAAATACTCTCTCCTCCTGAGATGTGGGCCTGTCTCGTCTGGTAAAATCTGACTTGGATTGATCATATCTGGGAAGGACCTCCTCAAAAACAAAAAGTTTCCATATATGCAGGGCAAGAAACAAAAAAGCAAGAGCTGAAAAATTCTGATCAGTTAAACAACTTATGCTAGAGGTCTAGAATAAGTTGAATTGAATACCAAAGAACAGATAGAGAAAAAAAATCCAACAATAAAATCCTAGTGAAAAGAGTGAAAATCTCCAGAATAAACTAATTAAGGAAATCAAATGCCTACACACCAGCAAAATTAACAAGCTATAATAAGAAAATCAAAGATATGGCCCAGTCAAAGGAACAAACCAACATTTAAAGAGGCAGAAGAAATGATTAGTAAAGAAAGGACAGGACATTTGAAATTGTGCACATTAAAGAAAAGATAATGAAAAGAATGGAAAAATATCAGCAGGGTCTCAGGAAACTGAATGACAATCATGAAGCACATGAATATACATGTGGTGAATATACATGTGGAGAAAAGGAGGGAAAAGGAGGAGAAAGACTAATGGAGGAAATAATCACTGAAAATGTCCCATATTTTATGAAAGACATGAAATTCCAGATCCAAGAAATGTGGCATACCCCAACAGAAGAGATCCAAATAGACATACTCCAAGACCTTTACTAATCAGATTGTCAAATGTCAAAGACAAAGAGACAATTTGTAAAGCAGCAAGAGGAAAATAATCCATCATATACAAGGGAAGTTCAGTAGGACTACACGTGGATTTCTCAGCAGAAACCATGGTAGCGCAAAGGCAGTGGTACGATATATTTAAGATTCTGAAAAAGAAAAACTGACAAACAAGAATTCTATACCCAGCAAAACTGTCCTTCAAAACAACAAGATATTAAGATATTTTCAGACAAACAGTCATTGAGAGAATTCCTGACTAAGAGACTCACTCTACAAGAAATACTAAAGGGAGCACGTCAGGCAGATAGGAAAAGACAGGAGAAAGTATTCTTGAGAAAAGTGTATAAATGAAGATTATTAGTAAAGATAAAAACAGAGGTTGGCACAGTGGCTCAGAAGACAGAATTCTCGCCTGCCGTGCCAGAGACCCAGGTTCAATGCAGGGTCAATAGACCCTGCCTATGCAAAAAAAAAGACAGAGAAAAAAGTTAGATATGACATATGTGGTAGTTAGATTCAGTTGTCAACTTGGCCAGGTGAAGGCACCTAGTTTTGTTGCTGCGGACATAAGCCAACGGTACATGAACCTCATCTGTTGCTAATTACATCTG
>PVIY010060996.1:0-11401 GCA_004026745.1 Myrmecophaga tridactyla | reverse complement strand
AAGTCAAATAAATAAAAGGACTTATATATAAAAATTAGTAAAATAAAATATGGGTAATAGAGAATATCCACAAGGTTTAATATTTTTTAATTTAAAATATTTAAATTCTAGCAAGCTTAACAAAGGGAAAACTTCAAAACTAAAAATCACAAGTATTAGGTATAAAAAGGTTTATCACTGCAAATCCTTTATATAAAAATATGGCTGGTAAACAAATTTTTTTAACCAAAATATTTCCAATTTTGTTGTGAAAGAAAAACAAATATTAAAAAAGACAAATAACATAAAAATAAAATCTGAATTTAAAACTATCCATCCCAGAAATTGAATTTTTATTACTACCTCTTCCACAAAGATACCCTATGCTCAATTGGCATCACCAGTGTTTACTTCCAAACTTTTAAGGAAGAAATAAGATCACTGTTACATAAACTTGGGAAGAATTATAAAGAGAATAATTTGTAACTGTATTTATGAGTCAATTGCAAATCTGATATAGATATTAAAATAAAAATAAAAGAATATGGATAAATTTCTCTCCTATGCCTAATTTCAAAAGGCCTAAATAAAATATTAATAGATAGAATACAGCAAATATATAAAGGAAAATAAAGATTTCCCTGAAGTATATTAATATTACAAATGTAAGACTCATTTAACATTTAAAAAGCAATAAATTTAAGATGTTTCTATAAACAGTCATAAAAGGATAACTGCTACAATATTTGTGCTTCCTCAAAAAACCCCAAAATCTCTAGACTCTTATTGGACAATAATCAATGAGTGAATGTAATCCCTAAGATAAAGGAAGCTAATCAAATGAGTTCTATAACAATAAAGCAAGGAGATAGAGATGAAAGCAGAGCTTGATTTACTCACTGAGTTGTCAAGCAGGGAATGGAGTTTAGAGAGGTTAAAGAAGCTGTAATTTGTAGGTTAATCAACTGTAGGGGAAGAAATAATACCAAGAATGAACTCCAGAAATCAGCAAATGGATAACCTTGAATCTGTGGCTGAAAACTAGTCTGTATATTAATAGGACAAAAACCATTATGCTGGACAAAGCACAAAACTGTGAGAAAGAAAAATGTACCTGGGAGTTTTAAGCCAAATAATTCTCAGACTCAAATGGGGTTTGCAAACAATTTTCTATTTACCATTCAGGATGGACTGACCACTATGAATTCATGGTACTTTTGGCCAGTATTCCAGAAGGGTCACACCTTAATAGTTGAATTAAGCTAGCCCTAGAATAAATGCTATTCTAAAACAGCCCTAACACACTTTACAATTAGTCCTCAGCAGATAAAGTTGTTCTGCAAGTGACTTAACTGTCTACAATGCAAATTCCCATGCTCTTTAAAGACATTAACCAAGATACAAACACTCAAAAATGAAACATTTATAGTTTGCCATACAACCACAAATCACTAGCCCTTGAGGAAGCACAAAAATGTGACCCATAACCAGGAGGTGATTCAGTCAATAGAAACATATGCAGAGATGAATAAATTAGCAGGCATGAATGATAAAAGCCTTTACAAATATTCACATGCATTTGAAGGCAAACACGAATAAAATGAGAAAAGAAAAGGAGAAGACAGAACAGAAACAAATGGAAATACCACTAGGAAAACACAATATCTGCACTGAAAATCCACAGAATGGATTTAAAATCAGATCAAACATTGTAGAAGAATATAATGTGAACTTGAATACATAGAAGTAGGATAAAAACAGAAAAGTACACTTTTTGTCCTCTCACTGTTTTACCCTAGACACAGGCACTGTAACAGATAATGTATGACACAAAGGAATAAACCACACACATAATTAATGTCCAGAAAACTGAAGTGGAGTGTCCCAAGGAAATGGAAAGAAGTAGAGAGATAGTGAAGAAGAAGTTGCTGCTTTATTGAGTCAATAAACTTGTTTATGAGTCCCAGGGGCTCACTCATGAGTTGTGCATACATGGATCAGATAGAAAATAGCTTAACAAAGACTATGAGAACTAACCAAAGGAAAGACAAATGTCCAGGTGCTAGACTGGCCAATGGGTGGTAAACATACGGAAGAGATAATGAACAGCATGGCAAAGGCAGAGAACATGGAAATGAGTTATGAGTTACAGTTATGGCTGATTGGGAATAAATGTTTTTTTAAAAACCAAAATGGACAGATTTCCATGAAGTTAGAGATCTTGAATGTGTAAATGTACTTAGCCTACTTTGTTAGTAGAAGGAGCCCTGAATTGCCTGCCTGAGAATTTTAGATCACCCTTGTCTGAAGAATATGCAATGACCTTTTTGTGAGGTAGTTGCCCTCCATGGCACTCCATCTCTTGTTCAAGATCTATTTCTTTCCCCCACCTCTCTCTGCTTCTAGGCCTATAACAACACTTAAGTCTCAGCAAGCCCTAAATTGTCAGATATAAAGTATGGACCATGATGAGGGCCAATTGAAAACACAAGACTTGCATATTTTGCCAATTTTTCATCTACAAAAAACTGGAGAACTGTTTGAGGTGAAAGATCTTACGGGTGTGGGATCAAGACAGAAAAGATATTTAGTGGGATCAGGCCTAATTTATTGATGGGGGAACCAAGAATATATTCTGAGATTCCTAAACACAATGGAAATCCAGTGGTGGCTGAGGATAAATGGATAGCTAAGCTGCAGAGACAAGATAGACATTGTTATGGAATGAACTGTAGAGTCAAAACAACAATCAGAATAGTCTGATTCACAGAGATCTTTAGTGTTGTCTACTGATCATGGTTTCCTTAAAACTGAAATAGAAGTCAGGCTACTAAAGTCTTACTTGATGAGAATAAGCATAAAAGTCTTTAGTCTTGTGAATAAAAGTTTGACTTGAATCACAAAAATGAAGAGTCATGGCCATAGTTCCAGTTTGAAAGTATTAGACACCCCAGAAAGGCCATGTTTTGATCCTGACTCAATCTTGTGGAGACACCTGTTCCTTTTATCCCTAATCCAATACTGCAGTTTGGAAAACTTGATTAGATTATCTCTGCAGAGATGTGACACACTCAATTGTGGGTGTGACTTTTGATGTGACTCAACCCATTCCCAGTGGGTCTTGATTAGTTTATGGAATGTTGTAAAAAAGGAAACATTTTGGAGAGAGCCAGAAATGACAGAACCCTTAGAGCCAGCAGAGAAAGCAGATGTAGATGCTTGGAGAACATTTGCTTCAGAGAACAGAGACACTGATGTTTGGCAATGCTTGGGGCCCAGCAGATATTGCCATGAGATGTTAAGCAAGCCAAAAACTGGAGAGAGCCAAGGCAAGCCAAGAGATGAAAGCCACCCCCAGAGAAGCAAAGTGAGGAACCCCCACAGAAACAGAGGCTGAAAGCAAGGGAGCCCAGGAGCAAGGGACCAGCAAAAGCCAACCACGTGACTACCCAGCTGACAGAGGTGTTCCTGACCCATTGACCTTTTTTGAGTGAAGGTAATCTCTTGTTGATGCCTTAATTTGGACACTTTCACTTCCTGAGAACTGTAAAACTGTAACTTATTAAATTCTCCTTTAAAAAATCTGTTCCAGTTCTGGTATATTTCATTCTTGCAGCTTGCAAACTAGAACACCCATTCAATCAATTGCTAGATTTGAGTCAATTATTAGATACTGAAAAGTCCTTTGTGATGATGGGAACTTAGGATCCTTTGAGGAAGGATTCTGCTAAACTGCCAAAGTTTTATACCCTTAATTCTCCTGACAGTTTTTTTGCCTCAAGAATCTACAACTATTTATAAGGGTGATTGCATAGAGGAAGAGAAAATAGCCAGATTTTCAGATCTTAGTGAACACTGGCACTGAATTAACAGTTTATTGGATACCCAAAAGCCACTGAAGCCCAGAGTAGGAGTGCAGTCTTCAAACCTATCCTTTTGTTATTTCTTAGTTCTGAAATGTATGATTGAATTAGACACACTTAGCAATGGGCAACACTTAGCAACAATTGACCTGTAGAGTGGGGCAATTATAGTACTAAAGACCAAGTAGAATACACTAGAGCTTTACTATGTATGAAAATGATAAAAATTCTGGGTGGATTGCAGAGATAAGTGCAAACATCAACATCTTGAAATATGTGCAGGTAGTGCAGGTGATGCCTCCTACTTGAAATTTGTGCAGGTGATCCCCATTCAGTTTGATTATTTGACCTAGGCAGAAGACAAATGGATCTTGTGTAATGGTAATGGATTTTCATAAACATTACTTGATGACTCAAATTGCAGCTGTTATTTCCATACAAGGTTTCATTGGTGGAGCAGATCAACACATCTCCTGGAAACTGGTATGCAGTTGTTGATTAGACAAATGCTTTGCTTCCTCAATACCTTTAGTGAACACCAAAGATCACTTTGCTTTAAGTTGGTAATGCCAGCAATGCACCTTTATTGTATTACCCCCTGGGCATATCACTTCTTCATAGGCATATCAATCTATGTTATAACTTAATGAAAGGTAACTTATAGACCATTTACATCCAAAGAATATAGCATTTTGTTATCATATTGCTGATATGATCTGAAAAGATTTACTCCAAGATACTTACTAATCAGATTGTCAAATCTTAAAGACAAAAGAGAATTCGAAAGCAGCAAGTGAAAAGCAATCCATCACTTACAAGGGGAGTTTGATGAGACTATGTGCAGATTTCTCAGCAGAAACCATGGAGGCAAGAAAGCGGTGATATGGTATATTTATGATACTAAAAGAGAAAACTGCCAACCAAGAAATATACACCTAGCAAAACTGTCCTTCAAAAATGATGGGGAATTTAAAATATTTACAGAAAAACTGACTCTGGGAGAGTCTGTGAACAAGAGACCTGCTCTATAAGAAATACTCCAGGGAAAATTATAGGCAGATTGAAAAAGAAAAGAGAAAGAGTTTTGGGAAAAGGGTAGAAATGAAGGCTATCAGGAAGATAAAAAGGGAGAGAGAAAAATAAGGCACGACATATAAGATCCAAAACCCAAATGGTAGAAGAAATACTGTCTTCACAGTAATAACATTAAATGTTAATGTATTAAATTCCCCACTAAAAAGTTATAGATTGGCAAAATGGATTTAAAAAGCCAACCCATCTACACGCTCTTTACAAGAGACTCATTTAAGACTCAAGGACAAAAATAGGTTGAATGTGAAAGTCTGAAAAAAAAGATATTCCATGCAAACAACAACCAGAAAAGATCAGGGGTAGTTATACTAATATCAACAAATTAAACTTCAAATTTAAAACAATTAAAAGAGACATAGAAGGACAGCGTGTATTAATAAAGGGACAATTTATCAAAAAGACTTAACAATCATAACTATTTATGCACCAAACTAGTGTGTCACAAATCATATGAGACACAGGGACAGCACTGAAAAGAAAAGTAGACACCTCTACAATAATAATACACTGCTCTCATCAATGCATAGTACATCTAGACAGAAGGTCAATAAGGAAACAGTGATGTTTAATAGTATGATAAATGAACTAGACTTAATAGACATTTATAGAACACTACACCCACAATAGTAAGGTACATATTTTTCTCAAGTGCTCATGGACAATTCTCCAAGATAGATCACATATTGGGTCACAAGAAAAGTCTCAATAAATTAAAAAAATATTTGAAATTATAGAAACATTTTATCAAATCATAATGGAATGAAGGTGAAAATTGATAACAGAGAGCTAGAAAATTCACAAATTTGTGGAGGCTAGAGAACACATTCTTAATCAGTAGGTGAAGAAAGAAATTACAAGAGAAGTCAGTAAATATCTTGGGGCAAATAACAGTGAAAACACAATATATCAAAATTTATGGGATGCTGCAAAGGCAGTGCTCAGAGGGAAATTTATTGCCCTATATACCAATTTTTTACAAAGATGAAAGTGAAAAATTTGAGGAGTTAACTGTCCACCTGGTTGAACAGAAACTAATCCCGAAACAAACAGAATGAAAGAAATAATGAAGGGTAGAGCAGAAATAAATGAAATTGAGAACATGAAAGTGATACAGAGACTCAACAAAACCAGAAGTTGGTTCTTTGAGAAAATCAATAAAATCAATTGAACTTTAGCTAGGCTGGAAGAAAAAGTATATGCAAATACATAAAATAAAAATGGGAGAGAGGACATAGCTATTGACCCCATAGAAAAAAGGGAGATACTGAGAGGATATTATAAGCAACTATACGCTAAAACACTAAACATCATAGACGAAATGGACAATTTCCTAGAGAGGCATGAACAACCAACACTGACTCCAGAAGAAATAGACGTTCCACCAAAACAACCATAACTAAAGATATTGAATCAATCATCAAAATCTCCCCAAATAGAAAAGTCCAGGACCAGATGGCTTCACATGTGAATTCTAGCAAGCATTCAATAAACAATTAGTACCAATCCTGCTCAAACTCTTAAAAAGAACTGAAGAGGAGGGAAAGATATCTAACTCATTCTATGAAGCCAACATCACCCTAATGACAAAGACAGACAAAGATACTATAAGAAAAGAAAATTAAAGATTAACCACTTTAATGAATGTAGAAGCAAAAATTCTCAACAAAATACTTGCAAATTGAATCCAGCAATACATTTAAATAATTATACTTCATGGCCAAGTGGGATTTATTCCAGGTATGCAAGAATGGTTCATCTCAAGAAAATAAACTAATGTAATGCACCGTATCAAAAAAGTCAAAGCAGAAAAACTACATGATCATTTTGATTGATTCAGGAAAGGTATTTGATAAATTCAACATAAGTTCTTTATGAAAACACTTTAAAGGATAGGAAGAGAAGGGACCTTCTTCAATATGATAAAGGGAAGATACAAAAATATACAGCTAACATCATCCTTATTGGGGAAAGACTGAAAACGTTCCCTATAAAATTAGGAACAAGGCAAGGATGCTTACTCTCACCATTGTTATTCAACATTGTCCTGGAAGTTCTAGCCAGAGCAATTAGACAAGATAAAGAAGTAAAAAGCATCCAAACTGGAAAGGAAGAAGTAAACTCTCACTGTTTGCAGATGACATGATTCTATATATCAAAAATCTCAACAAATCTATAGCAAAGCTATTAGAGCTAATAAATGAGTACAGCAAAGTGGCAGAGTACAAGATCAATACCCAAAAAATTGGTAGTGTTTCTATAAACTAGTGATGAGCAATCTGAGGAGAAAATAAAGGAAAAAAAAACCTCCATTTAGAATAGCAACCAAAAATAAAATATTTAGTCATAAATTTAAGTAAGGATACAAAAACCTATACATAGAAAACCACAAGAAATTCTAAGATGAATCATGGAAAACCTAAATAAATGGAAGGGCATACCATGTTCAAGGATTGGAAGACTAAATGTAGTTAAGATGAAAATTCTACCCAAATTAATTTATAGATTCAATGCAATACCAATTAAAACTCCACAACTTAGTTTTCATAAAGAAAAAAAAAGAACTAATAACCAAGCTTATTTGGAAGGGTGGAGTGCCCCAAATAGCTAAAAATATCTTGAGAAATAAAAATGAAGTGGAAGATCTCACACTACCTTACTTTAAAGCATATTACAAAGCTGCTGTGGTTGAAACATCATGGCACTGGCATAAAGATGGGTATACTGACCAATGGAATCAAACTGAGGGGTCAGAAATAGACCTTCTCATCTATGGCAGCTGATCTTTGATAAGGAGGCCAAGCCAATCCACCTAGGACAAAGCAGCCTCTTCAATAATGGTATTTGGAGAACTGGATACCCATACGCAAAAGAATGAAAGAGGATCCTTATCTCACACCCTATACATAAATTAACTCAAAATGGATCAAAGACCTAAACATTATAGCTAAGAATATAAAACTCTTAGAAGAAAATGTAGGGAAAAATCTTAAAGATCTTGTGATAAGAGGTAGTTTCTTAGAACTTACACCCAAAGCATGAGCAATGAAAGAAAAAATAGATAAGTGGGATCTCCTCAAAACTACACCATCAAAGGACTTTGTTAGGAAAGTAAAAAGATGGTGTACCCAATGGCAGACAATATTTGGAAACCATATATCAGATAAGGGTTTAATATTCAGAATATATAAAGAGATTCTTCAATTCAATAACAAAAGAACAAACAACCCAACTGAAAAATGGGCAAAAGAAATGAACAAACACTTTTCCAAAGAGGAAATACAAATTGCTCAAAAACATGAAAAAAATGCTCAACTCCACTAGTTATCTGGGAAATGCAAATCAAAGTCACAATGAGATATCATCTCACATCTACTACAAAGACCATAATAAAAAAAAATTACAAGTGCTGGAGAGAATGTGGAGAAAGAGGAATACTTATTCACTGTTGGTGGAAATGTAAATTCTGCAACCACTCTGGAAGGCATCTTGGTAGTTCCTCAGGATGGTATGTATAGAATTGCCATATGATCCAACAATCCCATTACTAGGTAAATATATAGAGGACTGGAAAACAGGGACACAAACAGACGTTTGCACCCCAATGTTTGTAGTGGCATTATTTACAATTGCCAAGAGATAGAAACCACCCAAATATCTGTCAATGGACGAGTGGATAAATAAACCATGGTGCATACATACAATGGAATATTTTGCAGCAGTAAGACAGAATAAAGTCATGAAGCATGAAACAACATGGATGAAACATGGGGATATTATGTTGAGTGAAATTAGCCAGAAACTAAAAGACAAATTCTGTATGGTATCTGTGGTAATTAGGTTTAGGTGTCAACTTGGCCAGGTGATGATGCCCAATTGTTCTGTTTCTGCTGCCTTAAGACATCGCTATGTGAAATTGATCTATGGCTGATTGCATTTGTGGTCAGCTAAGGGGAGTGCCTTCTATAATGGGTGAGCTTTAATTTAATTAGCTGGGGGCTTAAAAGAAAGAGGTCAGAAGAGAACTCAGAAGCTCAGCAAACTTCATCTCAACACCCACAGCTCAATCCAGATGTTTGGAGATGCAGAAGCGAATTGCTTGGGGGAAAGCCATTGGAACCCAGAAGCCAGGAGATAAGGCCAGCAGATGTTACCATGTGCCTTCTCAAGTAATAGAAAACCTCAGATGAACTATAAATTTTTCACTAAATAAATCTCATTCAAAGCTGACACATCTCTGATGTGTTGCACTCTGGAAACTTTAGCAAAACAGTATCACTGATATGAACTAAGATTAATGTGAACTAAGCAGAACCACTAATATGAAATTTGAGAGTTAAAGGTGAGAACACAGGTTTTCAGGAGATAGAAAGAAAGTAGAGATAGTGCATTTGAATGTTCAACAGAATTGATTATCTAGATCCAGAAACATACAGTGCAATGTTATCTGATGGTAGCACAATATTGTAAGTACACTGAACAAAGATGAGTGTGAATATGGTTGGAAGAGGAAGAGAAGGGCTAGGGCATGTATGACACCAGAAGGAAAGATAGAAGATAAAGACTGGAACTGTAGAACTTAGTGAAACCTGGAGTAGTCAATGATGGTGATTAAATGTACAAACATAAGAATGCTTTTACATGAGGGAGAACAAATGAATCTCAATATTGCAAGGTGTTGAAAATGGGGTGGTATATGGAAAGATAGAAACAATGCAAACTAGTGTCTATAATCAACAGGAATATTGTAATATACTTCCAGTAAATGTAATAAAGGCAATATACCAAAGCTAAATTACAATAAGAGGGGATAAAAGGGAGGAGTATGGGAGTCTTGGTGTTGGTGTTGGAGTTTTTCCTTTTTATTTTAATTTTTTAATTTTTCATTCTTCATTTTTCCTTCTCTTCTTCTTTCTTTGTGAGAGAAATGGAAATGTCTTTATATAGATTGTGGTGGTGAAGGCATAACTAGGTGATTATACCAGGAACCATTGATTCTTTAATTATGATGGATTATATGGTACATGAATAAACTGTTTAAATAATAAATAGAAAGATACAAATGTTGGATAAAATGTGGAGTGAGGGATGAACTGTTCCCTATTCACTGTTGGTAAAGAAGTAGAATGATGCAGCCCATCTGTAGGGCAGTATGGTGGTTCCACAGGAGGTTAAGTATAGGATTGCTATATGATCCTGCAATTCTGTTATTAGTTATGTACCTGGAAAAACTGGAAGCAAAGACAAGAATGTTCATTTGCACACTAGTGTTTATGTTGAAAGTATTCACAATTGCAATGGGTGGAGATGGCCTAAGGGTACATCAACTGATGAACTGAAGGGCAAACTGTGCTGTACACCTACAATGGAATATTGAGCACTTGCAAGAAAGAATGAAGTTGTGAGGCATACAGCTAGGAGAATGAGACTTGAGGACAGTATATTGAGTGAAATAAACCACAAATGAAAAAGCAAACATTATAACACCTCACTAAAATGAACTAACTATAAAGTGCAAACTCAGAGAATTGAATATGAGAGCATAGATTATCAGGGAAATGCTTACTATAAAGTAGATCACAGGCTTTTACAGCAGCAGATCTGTTCCTGAGGTGTAATGGTTATTTCTAAATTCTGAGATGCTAAGCTGTTTGTGTGTAACTTGGTCAATCCCTGGAACTTTGAGTATTTGTGTGACAACTAAAATGCAGAGCTAGAGTTCTGCAGCTCTAAAGTCAGCATTACCCCATGCAGAAACTGTTAAACAATCTGAAAAGATCAGACTTCATTTAGAGACATGGATGAAGCAGATCTGATTGGGGCTAAGGTAAATCAGACTAAAGGGTAAAGGATGATATTGACTGTGTTTTAAAACTTCAACTTCTGTTTGGGACCAAAAAAAGAAATGTCTATTTGGGCTCAACTTGTATTTTCAGTAGCACACTATCTAACTTAACTTGTATGGCCAGTTTATTTGAACACCATAATTACATGGAACCTTGAATAGGGATTGGCATCTTGCTCATTTGTACAAATTAGTGTGATGCCTCTATACATCCCAGAGTAAGTTGGGCAGAGACTAAAAGAGTATTTTCAAAGTCTCCTTGGAGGAACTGGAGAAAAATATGGAAATATTAAACTTCCCAACTGGGGAATTCCAGATATTCTTGCAAGTATTAGGGATTACCAATTTAGTAGACCAAACTCACAATCTTGGGTCTTGCCTTTATGAAATTTATTCTTGTAAAAGAGAAGCTAAGCCTACTTATAATTACACCTATGAGTCACCCTCAGAGAACCTCTTTTATTGCTCAGATGTACTTCATTTTTTGAAGTCAACTCAACAGGTAAACTTACTGCCTTTAAGAGGGAACTGTTTTGGAAAAAGCTTCAGAGCCAACAGAGTTCACACAGCCAGATACCATTGGAATGCAGAAGGAAAATACCCCTGGGGAAGCAGTTTGAAGAAG
>PVIY010060995.1:0-11414 GCA_004026745.1 Myrmecophaga tridactyla | reverse complement strand
AGGCTGTGCTACATTGCGTTCTCTCATTTAAGCACCAGCCAATTAAGCCAAACGTCACTCATTTCAGCAGACACGCCTCCTTGCTGACTGCAGATGTAATTGGCAACAGATGAGGTTCACGTACCATTGGCTTATGTCCGCAGCAACAAGACTAGGTATGCTCACCTGGCCAAGTTGACAACTGAATCTAACTAACACAACATCCATGGTTAGGCTTATTCCTAGATACCTAATTTTTCTGGTCATTACTTTGAATGGAATTTTTTCCTTAGTTGTCACCTCAGATAGGCCATTCTTCTGTATAGAAACATTACTGATTTTTGTACATTAATCTTGTCTCCCACCACTTTGCTGAATTCACTCAAGTACCTTTGCTGTAGATATCTCAGGGTTTTCTAAGTAAAGGATTGTGTCATCTGCAAATAGTGAAAGTTTACTTCTTCCTTTCCTATTTGGATGCCTTTTATTTCTATCTCCTGCCTTATCATTCCAGCTAGGACTTCTAATACAATGTTGAATAATAGTGGTGATAATGGGCATCCTTGTCTTGTTCCTGATCTTAAGGGGAATGCTTTCAATCTCTCACCATTAAGTGTGATGCTGGCTCTGGGTTTTTCATTGATGCCCTTTATGATATTCAGAAAGTTTATTTCAATTCCTAAATATTCAGTTGCCTGATGGCCTGGCAATACAAATACTTGGTATATACCCGGAAGAGTTGAGGACAGTGACACGAACAGACATTTGCACATTGATGCTCATAGCAGCACAATTCACAATTGCCAAGAGATGGAAACAATCCAGGTGCCCACCAATAGATGAGTGGATAAACAACACATGGTATATTTATATGAAGGAATATAATACAGCAGTTAGACAAAATGATGTTCTAAAAGATATGACAACATGGATGAATCTTGAAAACATAATGCTGAGTGAAATAAGTTTAGACACAAAAGGACAGATACTGTATAATTTTGTTATTATGACTCTGATAAAGCCTCCAGTGTTTTGAAGCAGAGTTTTGGAGATGAGGGAATGGTAGCTCATAACAAAGTCTGGGACCTGTTCTGTAGCTGCTTGTTGAAGTATTTGAAAATTATTATTTTTTCTTTCTTTGCTTTATTTATGTATATCTTGCAACTAAAAAATGGTAAAAATAATATACAGGCAGCTATAGTAACATTAGATAAAATAAATTACTGAAATCAAAAATTTGAAATTATTTAGTAACATAGGTCACAACTATAGCAGCGTTGATATTTGTAATAACTTTCTGCTTGATATTTTGAGAATGTGCAGAGTTTTGATAGTTTATCAAATGGTTTTTAAGCTAGTGTTTAATATTTAGAATCTAAGGAACTCTGATACCTATATTTGTAGACTTTTTTCCTTCCTTATATATAGAAATTGGGCATGGATCTATAAATAAGATTAATGTAGATTATTCTAGATTGCTTTGGATGTATAAAACAAACTTGATGGTTTGAAAAAAAGGAGATAAGTGTGGTCTGGAGTATTTAGTTAAAATCTGCTAAGTGGCATTATATGCAAACTATGCCTCAAGTAATTTATAGGAATAATTTTGATATTTGACCAAAAACAATGGAGTAGTTTGGTTGGAATCAGTGTTTATAGAAACAAGTGTGGTACTTGGGGGAGAGGGAGGAAGAAGAGGAGCATTGAGTGATCAGTGAGAAAGATGGAAAGGCTATTGGTGAATGTGGGAAATGAAGATACAGAGAACTTTAAATGGCACCCTATGGAATTTGAATTTATCTTAAAGGGGCCAAAGTTTAGAGTTTCTCTGGAAGCAGAATATTGTTTATGTCAATATTGGGAAATTATGGTCACTGAACTCCAGTAAAGATAAATAGATCTAGAAATGATCAAAGGAATGTGAGCTTAATTAGTAATCAAATAATATATTTTATATCTATAAAATATAATTTGTACACCATTTTTAGCATATGGTGGCCATAAACCTAAAACTTAGAACATTGAAGAGACCTTTAAAGCAAGATATATGTAAAATAAATGGATACAAATTTTTTTTGAAAGTAGTCTCAGAGAATTTGTTCTGCACAGGCAAGAAAAAGTTCTACAATGAGTTGATATAAATTTTAGTTGATATATGCAAATTACTTATTAAATAAATATGTGTATATTTATTTTTCAAGTTTTGAAGACAAGTTCCATTAATGGTGAGCAATCCCTACCTTCATTCTTAGTACTCTTTATGCACTTCCTAAGACATATAACTTAACATATCTAGTCTACACAATTTTCGAACATAATTCCAAGGAGATAGTAAATGAAAAATGTTTTCTTAGTGGAAAAGTACATACACAGGACAATTGCTTTTTAAGTATACAGGTAAGGATATTCAAAACAAAAACTAACAATGAACTTGTTTGGAAATACTGAATCAAATATAGATTTGTACACCATCCTTGCATATATTCACCCAGCAAAGCTTTACTATTGTAGGACTCTCTTTGCAATTATCAAAATATTCCTATATATCCTGACCTCAGAGCTTGAGTTCATAGAGCTGAAGTTTAGGCAGCTCTAGAATTTCCTCTAGAAGTATGTGTGCCTGTATTTGAAAGACAATAGAGGATGACTGAAGAAGTCTGTCTGCCTGTTGCACTAAAGGGAATATATAGGAAAATAAGACCCACTCCAAATTAGAATCTTCTTTCTTCATAATTCTTATCTCAACAGAAAAGGTGGAGATGACTGAAGTTAACCACTCAATGACAACAGAATTTATCCTCACAGGATTTACGGATCGACCAGAGCTGAAGTCCCTTCTGTTTGTGATATTCTTTGCCATGTATCTGATCACTATGGTGGGGAATCTTGGTTTGGTTTCATTGATTTATATGGAGCATCGTCTTCACACACCAATGTACATCTTTCTGGGCAACCTCGCTCTGATGGATGCCTGCTGTTCCTGTGCTGTTACACCCAAGATGTTAGGGAACTTCTTTTCAGAAGACAGGATGATTTCCCTTTATGAATGCATGGCACAATTTTATTTTCTCTGTCTTGCTGAAACTACAGATTGCTTTCTTCTGGCAGCTATGGCTTATGACCGATACGTGGCAATATGCAACCCATTACAGTACCACACCAGGATGTCAAAGAAACTCTGCATTCAAATGCTAACAGGGGCCTACATAGCTGGAAACTTGCATCCCATGATTCATGTAGGGCTACTATTTAGGTTAACATTCTGTGGTTCTCATCAAATCAATCACTTTTTTTGTGATATTTTTCCATTATACAGTCTTTCCTGTGTTGATCCCTATATCAATGAACTGATGGTACTTATCTTTGTAGGGTCAATTCAAATCTTTACTATTACTATAATTGTAATCACTTATCTCTGCATCCTTTACACTATTTTCAAAATGAAATCCAAAGAAGGAAGAGGCAAAGCCTTATCGACTTGTGCATCCCACTTTCTCTCTGTTTCAATATTCTATGGTTCGCTTCTTTTTGTGTATGGTCAACCAAGTTCAGTTAAAGAAGAAGATAAAGATATAGTTGTTGCTATTTTTTATACTCTAGTGGTTCCTTTACTGAACCCTTTTATTTATAGTCTGAGAAATAAGGAAGTAATAAATGTTTTGAAAAGAATTATGAAAAGTAAATGGTATAACATTCTGAAACCAATATGGCCCTTGTAGAAAACTGATTTAATATGATAAAAATGTTTGTCAAAGTCAGGGAGATGAGGAGAAAATAGAAAATGATCATTTTAATGTAAAATAAGAACTCAGCAAAATATAATTATGTATAAGACAAATAATGTACAAATGGATATATAAGTTCAGAATGAAGGTTTTCCAGTGACGTATTTCAAAATCAAAGCTAATAAAGTCCATCAGAATGAGACAGTGATTACTCCTGAGATCACAAATTGTGACAGAAAGTAATTAGTTACAATGTTCAACAAACTCAACAAATACTAACAATAGAAGGCAGTATACATGTTTAATATTGTTTATAGATATATGGAATCCCTAATCTTACAAAGTCAGACACATTCTAAGTCTCAAATATTAATCACTTTTTAACTAAAACATCTATCAAAAGTACACTGAATTGTTGAATTTTAATCTGTTTTATTGATGCTCTAGTGGCTATCTTTGAATATGGATTCATGTGCAACATGTATTCTCAAATTAGTAATGCTTTCATCTTTAGTCTTAGATATTTATACTCCCAATCTCTCTGAAAAAGAATAACTTTACAATGAACATTTCTCAATCTGTTATTGAAAATCATGCAACTTACATTGAAATCCTCATGGATACAAATATTTTCACATAGTTTGATGCATTGTCCGTGATGTATGACAGTGAAATTCCTGAATATACCACTCAACTCAATGATTTGTTGCTTTGATGTCACTACTTATTTTGCTTATCATTAAGATTACAGGTAACCTATACTGCTTCAATGTGAAATCTTGTTATATTTATTTCAACAGTAGAAATAGGGTGATGCTGTGCAAACATCTCAACAAAATATTTTTATTGATCACATAAAAATACAAATTAAGAGAAAAATTATTAGTATTTTTTTACTTTAGAAATGCACCCATTCTTTAGTCATAGTTTTTAATTTTTAAGTATAATTTGTTATCAATAAGCTATACTTATGCATTATTAAAAATTAGAAAAGAAAACAAAAATGAAATTACGTATTCCCCATCATACAGAAATTGGCCATCAACAATTTGGTGTATTTCCTTTCAGATTGTTTCCACTACACATTTAGGCAAATGTGTAATTTTTTCAGTTAGATCATAGTGTACAAACTGTTTTGGAAACTTGCCTTTTTTGTCCAAGAATCCATTTCACTTCATTTCATTTATTTCATTTCATTTCATTTCATTTCATTTCATTTCATTTCATTTCATTTCATTTCATTTCATTCCTTGAAAACATTCACATTGGCATAATGTCCCAACACAGTATTTGCAGCTGGTTGTTTCAAACCAATGGCCAGTCCAGGACCACACACTGTAACTGCTTGTAATGTGTCTTGTGTGTTTCTTAATCTAACAAGTCACATTTTTTTAATGAAAATTACTCCTCTAGTAAAACCAACCAGATATCCAGTGGCATGCCCCACTTTCCCCATTTGAATGGTTTACTTAAGATTCTTGATCTGCAATGAGGTGTGATAAAAAATTAAATTTGATGGGGGTTGATTTAGCACTTCTTCTAGCTTCTCCATTCTAGAGGAGGCCAAGCTGGTTGGCCCTGGGGAACATTCTTCCTGGCCATCATCAGGGAAAAGGTGAAGTTCCTGTGCCATGTGTCACTATACGTGGATGCTGAGTATGTGGAGATCTGCTGGTTCCTGAGCCAGGCCCTTGATGTGGTCCAGCTGTACTAGGAACAGCAGGACGTGTTTGGCTTGCAGATGGAGAGTTTCAGAACAGGGCCAAACTCATCAAGGATGAGATTGGTGATGACATCATGATCTTGGAACTCCAAAGCATCTTCCCCTCTGATGAGGGCCTATGTGGATGCCACTTCCTCTCAAGCCACTTCTCTGTTGAAGCTACTTGGCAGGTGGAGGTAGCAGGTGCACGACCAGGCCAAGCCCCAGCACAGAAGAGGAGGTAGGTTAGTTTGGATAGAGCTGCATTGCTCAAGAGTAGTACAGAACCACATAGAAAGGGAACCTATCCCTAATTTTAAAAAGAAAAATTAAAAACTGAAGGTAAGGTATATTGGAAAATGGACAAAATTAATGAGCAGTTCATAAAAATATGAACTTATGAAAAGATTACTTCTACTATTCGTGAAAGAAAAACAGATTAAAGCTACACTGAGTTACAGCATGTTACCTATAGGATTAGCAAAATTCAAATGTTCAACCATACACTCTATAGGTGAATCTACAGGGAAGCAGACATTCTCATATTCTGTTGGTGGAGCTCAAAATTGACAATCTCCAGTGGGGAGGAATTTGATAATAAGAAATAGGGCTACCTAGGCATCTATCTTTGGCACATTAATCTCACCTCTGGGAATTTACTTTGAAGATACAAAAAACACCTCCAATAAGATGGGAAAAGCACTATGCATCATTTTTATCTTTGTGGCATTATTTGGAAATTATAAAATATTAGAAATTAACTAAATGCTCAAGCCTAGGAGCCAAGTATGTAGCACAGCCCACCTGAAAAAATGAGAAGCTCTCTGAACTCATGCAGAGTGACTTCTAGGATATATTTTTAAGAGAAAAAAGCAAGATGCAAAAGAAGTTCTATAGTATGTAAACTTTGGGTTAAGAAAGGAGAAACATTGCAAAAAGAAACGTGGAAGGATGAATTAAAAACTAATGAAGTTGGTTACCTAATGGGGGGTAAAATGGGATGGAAAGAAGAAAGAAGAGCATGGGATGTCCCTGAATATATATTTTATGAAATATTGACATCTGAATCATATTAATAATTTTGGTGCTGTTTTTCTTAGTTTAAATAACAGAAATTTATTGGCTTCACCTCAAATAATCTCCATTTCAAATATCCCATTTCCAAATGGGTTCACACTCACAGTTAGGATCTGAACATGTGTTCTTTATGGAGGACATGTCGGTGCTGGCTTGAAACTGTTATTTCAAACAGAAAAGCCATGTTCTTTTAATCCAATCTTGTGGGTGCAGGTTTACTGTGGATGGGATCTTTGGATTACGTTGTTTCCTTGGAGATGTGATGAACCCATTCAAGGTGTGTCTTAATTGCTTCACTGGAGTCCTCGAAAGAGTTCACAGAGAGACAGAAAGAGATAGAAGTTTAGAAAGGAGGCCACTGGAACCAGGAGCTGAAAGCAATGAAACCCAAGAGCAATGGGTCAGCAGACATTACTATGTGCCTTCCCATGTGACAGAGAAACCCCATATGGGATCAGTCTTTCTTGAGAGAGGGTATCTTCTAGTTGATACCCTAATTTGGACATTTTCATGGTCTTAGAACTGTAAATTTGTAACCTAGCAAATCCTTTTTGTAAAAGCCAATCCATTTCTGGTATATTGCATTCTGGTAGCAAACCAGAAGCAAAATAACGATTTAATCTATAACAAAGCATAAGTGAGGAGTTGGGGCAGTGGAGTAACCAACAGGGAAAGAGAGGGACAGTCCCTATATGTCTGTATTATAAAAATTCAGTTGTGTTTGGCTATCTTCTACTATGGTTTGAGATGCAGAGAGAAGGGACGTACAGAAAGAGAAATCTGAAGCAGAGATATAGAGACAGGTGACAGTAAAAACACTGCTCCCTGATGTCCAGGAACCACATCCAGGACCAGGTGGCTGAGTGATGTAAGGAAGTTCTTCCCTCTGCTTAAGCCATGTCAGAAGGTTCCTTTTATTTTTGTATAAGAGCAGTAGCTTATAGAGAGTCATTGAGGGCAGGCACTGTGTGTGTTCTATATCACTGGCACCTAGTAAAAACTTTTTAAATGTTACTTCTTACCTTTCGATTAGAGAAGTTGTGAGTTTACAAAACAATCATGCATAAAGTAAAGGTTTGCCATACACAACCTCTCCATCAACACCTTGAATAAATGTGGAACATTTTTTACTACTATTAATGATACTATTTTTATATTTGTGCTATATTTTTAACAGTAACTACTTTTGTTACAATTGATAAGTTTATGAAAATAGTTGACATCCATTACTTACATTAACTTATTTTTCCCATATAACACTCTATTATTATCACCTTGTATTGGTGTCATATATTTGTTATTACCCTTGAAAGAACATTCTTATATATTATCTGCTACAATATGGTTCACTGTGTTGTAGAGTTATATCTTTTAATTTTTATTTTCATAATATATACACCTAAGTTTCTTTGTTTAATCACATTCACCTATATAGTTCACTGTTGTTGATTACACTCACAATAATGTGTTACCATCTCCACCACCCATTTTCAAACTTTTACCATCAGCCTAAATAGAAATTCTGTACAAGTTAACAGCCCATTCTCTAACTCCAGTCAATCTGCTGGTAACTTACATTCTAGATTCTAACTCTATAAGCTTGCTTATTATGATTAGTTCCTACCAGGGAGCTCACAATATTTGTCCTTTTGTTTCTGGCTTATTTCAGTCAACAGGGTTCCTCTATGTTATGGCATGCATCAGAACTTCATTCCTTCTTAAAGCTCAATAATATTCCTTCATATGTGTATACCACATTTTGCTTATCTATTCATCAATTAATGAACACTTAGGTTGCTTCCATCTTTTGAATAATGCTGTGCCAGCTTGAAAGAGTTATGTACCCTAGAAAGACCATGTTTTAATTCTGATCCAATTCTGTGGGAGCAGTCATTTCTTTTAATCCTGATCCAATACTGTAAGTTGGAAACTTTTAATTAGTTTATTTCCACAGAGATGTGATACACCCAATTGTGGGTGTGACTTTTGATTAAATAGAGATGTGATTCCAACCATTCCAGGTGGTCTTGATTAGTTAACTGGAATCCTTTAAAAGAGGAAACATTTTGCAGAGAGTCAAAAATGATGGAGCTGACACAGATGCCAACACTTGGAGAACAAAGACATGGATATTTCGAGATGCTTGGAGACTGGCAGACATTACCATACATTTTAAGCAAAGCAGAACCTACAGAGAGCCAAGGGAAGCCAAGAGATGAAAGCCAGCCCAGAGAAGCAAAGTGAGGAACCTTGACAGGAACAGAGGCTGAAAGCAATGGAGTCCAGGAGAAAGGGACTGGCAGATGCCAGGCATGTGAGTTCCCAGCTGACAGCTGTTTCAGATCCATTGACCTTTCTTGAATTAAGGTATCTTTCTATGGAGGCCTTAGTTTGGACATTTTCATAGGCTTAGAATTGTAAACTTGTAACTTATTAAATTCCCTTTCTAAAAGCCATTCCATTTCTGGAATATTGCAATCCAACAGCTTACAAACTAATACAAATGCCATGTATAATATTAGTAACAAATATCTGCTTGAACCCTTGCTTTCAGTTCTTCTAGGTAGATGCCTAATATCACATGGGTGTAGCACCATTTTATGTTGTCACCTGCATTGAATGAGTGTTCCCATTCCTCTGAATCACCTCAAGTACCTGAACGTTTCTGTTTTTTTAAATAGTGTGCATCCTAGTACATGTGGGATGGTATCTCACTGTGGTTTTAATTTTGCATTTCCCTTATAGTTAATGATGTTGAACATATTTTGCTGTGCTTTTAGGAATTTGTTTTTGATGTTTCCCTGTCAGGTGGGTAGGACAGATTTTATTGCTGTTATTTTACAAGTAAAGAAATTCAGGGACCAAGAGATTAAGAGATTTACAAAATTTGGACATCTGCTGGCAGAGAAATAAAATTACTTACTATGAACATACCATCTCCTAGGCACTAAATTATAACTTTCATGTATATTACCAAATGTTAGGCATTATTTTTAATGATTGTAGAATAAAAATTCACACTTTGAAATACAGAATAGCTTACTGTAGTTCATCTAGGTCGCTTGCAAAAAAGGCTGAGATTTGGTTAATACTGTGTTTATCTTCTAGCATTTTACAGTTCTATTCACAGGAAATTAATCACATTTAATTTTATAGTGTTCATAATCTAATAAGAATATTGAACATATATTTATGAATAAAAAGTAATGTACATTATTCACAAGTAAGTTTATATTTTGTTCAGTATATTGCAACATCTTGGGAGTTCAGTCCATCAAGATGAGTCTAGCATGTTAAAAAATGGAAATATTTTTGATATTTGGGGGAAAACAGGACTAATATCATGAGCAGAGTCAATGTTTATGGAACTGAGTTTGACCTTTAGTTGGAGGATAAGGGAAGTGAGCAATGGATAGACAGAATAAAAAAGCCGGCAGACTAACAAGATGTAATGGAGAGGCTGGAGGGAACTGCCTGAAAATGTAGAGCTGTGTTCCAGTAGCCATGTTTCCTGATGATGAATGTATAATGATATAGCTTTCACAATGTGACTGTGTGATTGTGAAAACCTTGTGTCTGATGCTCCTTTTATCTACCTTGTCAACAGACAAGTAGAACATATGGAATAAAAATAAATAATTGGGGGAACAAATGCTAAAATAAATTTAGTTTGAAATGCTTGTGATCAATGAAAGGGAGGAGTAAGGGGTATGGTATGTATATTTTTTGTTTTCATTTTGCTTTTTTTTTCTGTTGTCTTTTTATTTCTTTTTCTGAATTGATGCAAATGTTCTAAGAAATGATCATGATGAAAATGCAATTATGTGATGATATTGTGAATTGCTGATTATATATGTAGAACAGACTGATCAAAATTGGGATGTTTACATTTACTTGGTGTTTTTTTGTATTTAAAAAAATAAATTATAAAAAAAAGCTGGCAGACCTGATAGTGAGAGCTATTGGAATTTGAATTTATCTTAGAAGCATTAAATATTGAATATATTAAATATTAAAGTTTCCCTGGGAACACAGTAATATGATTGAAGTCTTTATGGGAGCACAATTCAGAAAATTGATCTGGCATTCGATTGAAAAGAGAGATTAGAAGCAATGAGACTAGTCATAATAGTTCACATAATATATAAAAAGAGCTAAAAGGAGAGATGCTAGGAAAGGACATACATGCATAGATATAAGCACAGGTTAAAGAACAACTAGTAAACTAATTTTTGGATAATAAAATAAATAATAAGTAGTAAATTGTAACTTTTGGATACTAAAAACTTTGCTCTATTGAGTATCTAGGATGTTGCATTTGCTATCACATCATATTTAGTAAAGTGTCTGACATAAATGGGCATTTTCTGAATAGAAGATATATAAAATAATGTGGTTTATGTATCTTTGTTTGCTAATAAATTTTATTTTTCCTGAAAAGCTCTTGTATAAACTAGTCTTTTGCCTAGTTTTTCACTGAGCCTTATGTTTTTCTTATTATTTATATATATAGTTTGCATCAAAAACCTATTGCAAAGGGGTGCAAAGATAGTTCTGTGGTAGAATTCACATCTCCCATGCAAGAGACCCAGGTTTGATTCCTGGTTCATGCACTTCCTAAAAACACCCCCCCAAAAAACCCCCCAAAATTCAACAAAAGGTGCTGTAATAAGACCCCAACATGCAGAACACACAAAAAAGAAAGCTATTGCTCTTTTATATGCAGATGTGGTTCATTTTTTCTCAGTAATTTGCTTGCTCTTTGATTTTTCTAATGTTTTATGATGTACATTAATTATCTTTTTAAAACATTCATATATATTGATCATTCCCTTTTTAATATTTCCAATTCTCTTACTGCTTAGAAACTTATTTTGAAATCTCATAATCATTGACATTTTCTGATCCTTTCATTTTTCCCTCCTATAGTT